>JARHVA010000885.1:3482500-3800000 GCA_037957365.1 Torreya grandis | reverse complement strand
TTACATGTTACATAAATTTAAGTAATACTATTGTACACAATCACCTAATGGTGAGAAATAAATGTAGTTTTACTTACTTATTCAATCACCTAATGGGGATAACTAAATGTAAATATATTTACCTATTCAAGGTATTTTATTTTTAAGTAGCACTCAACAATTAAATGAGGAGTGGTTGGGGTCAGATCAACCTAAATTTATTCCCATTTTTAGGCATAATTTTGTTGTTATAGGTGGACCTTGGGCTTCAAGTGAATGAGATAGATTTGAGGGTATTACACACATAGTTAGACCTTGGGATCACACATAGAGGCACAACATAAGCATTTAAAGAATAATATAATATAATATAAGTCAAATATTTACATAGATATAACCATAAATCTCAAATCATAGTAATTATTGGTAACAACTGAGACTAATAGTAATATCTATTTGAACCATAATTCTAGCTCCTAATTTGAGTGACTCATAGTCTAGATTTCTACCTACATTGCCACTTGTGCATAGTATCAATCCTTTAATGATAAACTAATTTCTAAGTGTATTATCTATGTATTATTATTTCAACTTTTAATAAATGTAATTCTTAAACCAACTTTACTCCTCTACAATAAAATTTATGCTTGATTGTTTTACGTTATAATCTAAACTACACATAGTTTTCTATCTTATTTAAGATAAAATTAATAGAAAATAGGGTAAAATAGACCAATAGTATATATCTTTGGAATATGATTTAGAACCATATACCCTTGATGGTCAATTTGGATTACCCTCTACTATATCTATGGTCACATTTTTTGAAATTGTTATACCTTCCATGTATCTATAGGATCTAAGTTAATATCTCTTATTTATATTTTATTTTATAGAGAGAAAGAGGATTATTATATTATTCATCAAATCTTGCTTATTAATTTTGGTCAAATGAATGTGATTCTTATCCCACCACAGGTTAGATTATATTCATGTTTCCTTTTTTCTTATTGGTATCTTCACTTTGAAGTTGGATCTAGTGAGCATGATGTTAATCTTATCTCACCATTGTTTGGATTGATTTTACATTTCCATTTTTCATTTTCTCAACATAAAATTTATCTAGATCTATAGGTTTCAAAATATTTTATAAACATGGTTTTTTAGACATTATTTACGAATTATATATCACCTCAATATTTTACACTTGAAAAATACATGTCATGAATGTATATTTAGCTTCTAGATATTTCCCACGACCAAAAGGCTTACATACACTATCTCTCTGTGCTTATTATTTATCTCTTATTATGAGAAATTCTATTATAATGATTCAGAATTTATATCATAATTAGGATGTTTTAAGACTACTTATCATCCATATCTACAAGTTCTAGACTTATGCTTATTTTCTAGTTACCCAGACACTTGTGTCTTAGTTAGATGCATATGTCGACGCAAGTGTTTATTACCCTAAAGTTTTCCCATTTTCAAATGAAAAAAAATCCTATGGTCAGGTTAAGTGCTTTAATGTGAGATATTATCCAAATATATTGTTATATATATGATCAATCCTCATTCATTCCTCACCTAAAAATTTCTTACCTACTCATAAGGCAACCTAACAAAAGCATTAAATTAAGCATTCAAGTGAGTAAATATTCCCTAGTTTCTAATATTTATATATTAATAATAGGGATATCACATATACAAGTCTAAATTAATGAAGGATAATCCCATTTGCAAAATTTATAGATTCATAAGCTAATCCACTTTATGTACTTTCTCATCACACATTGCATGATACAGACACAAGGCAACATATAAAGGATAACTACATAAGTTTGAGGCCCTCTTCAAAATATTGGCTATTTAGGCAATGCTCATTTATATAGGGGTATTTTAGATAACTTGACATTGTGTACCCACTAACCCATTTTTACCACAACCACTTTGATGATGAAAAACTAGGGTTTTCTCATTTGACAAGGAGTGATAGTCCATGATGTAGATCTGAGTGCACTAGAGTGAAGGTGACATAGAACCGATAAGCATCTAGGTGGTTGTATCCATTATTAGCAGGTATTTTGTAATAGAAAAATTTATATAGGCTAGATATAAGCATTAATGTAACCATTTGAGTTTGATTCAAGTGTCTACAACTATAGAGGTATAATTTATATAATAAGGTGATTGATCTAGATTCAAAATTTAGTCTATTTTCTACATGTTCTAGATCCAAATTTGTATTAACATAGAAAGCAACTAAGTATATTATTTTTATTATCATTTAAATATTTATCATATCTCTAATTCTTATTTTTTTTTATCATATATCAACATAATAAGTTAATTTTATGTTTATATAGGTTTTACAATTAATTGGCCTAATAAGAGATAATCTACCATCCTTATGCCCTAGACTATCTATACCCTTTTAACCCAAAATTCCCTAATCTATATTTTTAGGGTTAAACATTTGGTGAACTTGAAATATGGTGAATGCAAAAAAAAACTATGATCTAGGGTTTTTAACCTCCTAGGCTTTCAATGTGTTGTGATGGGTTTTTAGATCTGAAACTTTACCATAGGGTTTTACCCTCCTCTAGTTCAAAGGCTTCATGTGCATATTCTTAAAAGTTGATTCTTCCTTATTTGAAAAATTTTTTACTTTAAAAAATTACATTTTAAAATTCCTTAGAGGTATTTTCTAATCAATTTTTTATACTAAAAAACCTTTTTTCATTCACTAAAATTTGGTATGGGATTTTCAATTTTGACAATTTACTATTTTTGTAAATATTGGTATACAAGTCAAATGGTATACTTATTTTATAATTATTTTTTTGGTTTAATAAAAGATAATATTTTATTCAAAAACCTCTATCAGATATCTAAAATAGATTCCTATTTAATCAAAATTATTGATTCTTTGTTAGGAATATTCTTGGGTTTTGCTTGTGAAGCATTCCACATTGTTTGGCCTATTTATGATTCATAATAGATAAATTTTCAAATTATTCATAGGTTTTTTATAATTATGTTGATATAGATGAAAACTATTTTTTTTAACAAATATTGTAAATATTTTGTAAATTTATAATTTTACTATTTTTAGTAAATTTAGAACTACATGTACATTATAGCTTTGTTTCCCTATTTTTACAGGTTTTTCTCATTTCTTATTTTTCCTAAAAAATATATTTAAGATTAAAAAATTTATTGACATATCACTTTATATTAATTTTCCATATTTTGGCACATTGTGATAACCTTGACCTTTGGCATGAAAATCCTAATTGACCTAGGGCTTCCTAATTTATTGTTTTTGAATTATGATTTCAATATCTTGAAAATTTAAAAATCATAATTTCCCATTTTCTAAAAACATGTTTAATATGGTTATATATCTTATCTACTTCATGTTTCAACACATCATGGTAGTTGTTAATTGTTATTTTTTATGTCTAATTAAATCAATTAAAAGGAGTAACCAACTTGATTAATATAATAAGAGCATTTCAAAACAAAATCATAATTTAAGCCCTATTTATAAATCTTATTACAATAGTATTCATCCTCTTCTTCCTAACCCTAAATAGGGTGATATTTATCATCCATCTAATCAGGTCCATAGTATCACTCCTTCAATGGGTAAGGTAGATGGTGTATGTATGATTGTTAATTCTAAAGAACCTAGGGTTTGTGCATGTGAAGCCTTAAAATACTAATTTATCCTTACAAATAAATTCAATATAAGAGTGGAAAAATAATTTTAGTTTAAATATCACACTATTGGAAAATCACATTACATACCTAAAAAATCCAAAACATGCTAGTATTAATCATGTGTTTACACCCCCATCTATAAATGTTATGCCAAACAAGGTTTCCTATCCAAATATAAAATATAAAAAATAATACATCTAAAACATATGATTTAAAAAGTGACAAAGAGGATAATAAGAGTCTAAATGAAATCTTAAGAGAAATGATACAAGACAAAGTGATCAAATTACCTCATCCACATCATATAAGGTGATCCAAAAAATATTGTGCATATCATAAAATGTATGGGCATCATGCAGATTGTATTTTTTTGCATTTAAAAAAAAATTGAATTCATAAACGTATTGGTTATCATATCATTGATACACCAACCAATAAAACCACTCACATTATGAGTACCTCTCTTAAACTGTAAATACCAAAACAACAATGGTTAATTCAAATAAAAATAGTTATAAATATCAAACATAGAGGAAGAAATGTTTCAAAAAGAAAAATCACATCAAGAAAAGGATACAATTTTACCTCTCAATAATGATGCTCAATTTTCCAAATAGTATGGTTTTGGACTGAAATATTTACAATTTTTTTTATAATGGTCAAGGGTTTGGAAAAAATTCCCAAGGAACCACTCATACTATTTACACATGATCAAAATAACCATCAAGGCTTGGTCTATATTGGAAATACTAATAAAAATCATTCAAATATTTGTATCCATTTTGTTAAATCAAAGGATAAAGAACCTAAAAATGAATAAAAAAGGTACACAAAGAATAAGAAATGCATCCAAAGAGTAATGTAAAATGTATAATTTCATATGAAGCAATTAGCCATCATTCCTCAATATATAAAATAATTAAACTTTGCATAGATGGTATGCAAGATCAAAATATCATAGTTGGCATAACTAATGAATTCAATATATGTATTTTTTAATTATTTACATTTCTTGGATATAACAGGGACCAGGTGAATAAAGATACTACACATAATCTATGTGTTGGATGTATCCAATGTAATTTCACACTTGGAGTATAATAATAATCAATTTTAATACATATTAGTCCATTTTTTACCAAAAATATTTCCAAACTCAGAAAACAATGGTTACAAGAAACAAAATAAAATATATTTCTAACAAAGACAACAAGAACAAACTTATAAAAATAGAATGACACACTTTCCAATTTTTATATACAAACATATGACACATTTATCTCAATAAATATTATTATTTTAACATTAATTGACTGTTATCATCCTCTTCTTGAGATCATTTGGTACCTTATATAATTTCTTAATATTTTTAAATACCAAAAACATCACAAAAATTCAAATATATAAAATTATTTTCAACATTTACATGTTTTATTGGCTCCTTGGAATCTATGTTGTTGATTTCATGTTAATGGATAACATATCATTGATTTCTATATACATGTGTTTCATGCATCTTTTAAGTGTGATTTAGGCATACATAGATACATTATCTATGCATTTTTGGATGTTGTGCCTTTCTTCCCTCTACTCATGTCATGTAGACATTGGGGGCATCCACTTATTTAATCATGATAAATCTAGGTTATATCATTTTATGGTCACTTTACATTATCATGTTTCAAAGTATTTACTTACACATGCCTTTATCCATGCTTATATCTTTCATAGTGTACTTGATATGCTATGTACTTGACATATTTTACTAACACATATATCCAGGGACTAATAAGATATGTTTATGATGGTTTCTTGTACTTTAATTTTATGAACTTCCTTGAGTGTCTTGTATTTATTGTTGAGTATTTGAATATGCTACATTGTTTATACCCCACATGCCTTTGTTTTCCTCTTTGACATTGGAATATGTAATTTCTCATTGTATGAAATTTGAATCTGTCATGATTAAATTTTTAGACATTTGATTAAATCGTATCATTTTTTATTGTGTAACATTTGAATATACCCCTTATTCGAGGTCTATTTCCTTTTGATTTGATTTTGATTGCTCTTGTATGTTTTCTTGATTACTTATTGAGCTTGTATTGTTACTATCTATATGTTTCCATGATCTATATCATGCATCTTAGGACTTGATGTGATCACATTCTTCATGATTCAATTATATGTCTACCTAGACATGTTCCTTCCATATAATACTTAGTTCATACACATATTATATAGTCATATTATCCTTTTGAGATAAGGTGAATACCAATTTATATTTCCCCTCACCTCAAAAATGGGTGGGGGGGTGGGCATATTAGTTGGGGCATGCCATAGAGGAATGGATTCTATATTCTTCACATATTCAAATTATATTGCGGACATATTTTGGAAATACGTTCTCTACACTTACACCATTTAAAAAATTAATATATATAATGGGGGCATATTTTGGAAACATGTTCTCCACATTTACACAAGTTATTAGTTTTAAATTATAGTGGGGGTATGTTTTGTAAATATGTTCTCCACACTTACACCAGTTATTAGTTTCATATTATAATGGTGGCATGTTTTAGAAACATATTCTCCACACTTACATATTTTTCAAATTATCCAAATTGTATAGTTACTTGATTAATATACACATTTGTGGTAGAATTCTATACATTGGTACCATTGTTATACATAGTTTTAGAATGAGTCATATCTAAGGTACATATGCTATGAAAAGAGCACTAAAATTTTTCAAAATCAGATCATATTTTATATTTAAAATATTTTTATGGATTGTTGTCATCCACTAGGTTGACATTTTATGGATTGTATTGAGCCAATCTAATATAGTAGTTGGTTTTTTTTTTTTGGTATGGTTGGGGTGATTAAATGAATCAATCTTGACAAGTTTATAAGTTAGAATTGATTACATCATCTAAACTCACTGATTCTATAATGTGATTTAACTTGGTTCACTCATGCTCACCAAGTTATAAGTATGATTAGGTTGCAAAATTGAGCTAATATTAGCTATTGGGTGGTAAACCACCTTTTCTCCAAATTTTGGGGCATGTGTCCTCAAATATATCTCTATATCTTTAGATATATACACATTCCATATTTTTTATATGTTATAATCACAACTCTAATGATTAATAATGATACATATTTTTAAATCAAATTGACAAAAGGAAAGGTGGTGTCATCAACACATAGATGTACTTATAAACCTTGATCTATTTCAATTTCAATGATTTAATTAATTGATTATATGCACTTATTATATAATGCAACATGTTCATGGTCATACTTCAACCACTAGAAAAGAACTTAAGATGGAATCAATAAAAGGAAATGTCTGATACACACACCCAAGTACAAATTTATTTCCTTTAAACTATAAATTTCATTAATAGATTAAAGGGGGAAAGTACACACTATTTCTAAATTATATAGTGCCTCAATCTTTTACACTTGGAAAATATATATCATAGATATACTTATTGGCAAAAAATCACATCATTGGTCAAGGGTATGTGAAAAACTAATTTTAGGTCATTTAATTTTGGTTAGTGGTATATAAAATGTTTTGGATAAATTAAGATAACTTTTTAAAACTTAAGGTAATGTTAATCTAACTTGTTTCTTGCAAAGTCTATCAAAACCTTTGGAAATGTCTTGTCAAGTGAGCCAAGTTAATTATCTTAAAGGTCATTTTAAGTCATTTAAAGTGATAAGGATCAATTAATTTTATCATTATAACATTCAAGATCATTTTAATATTCCCATATTGTTTTTTTCTTTATGATTTCTCTCAAACATCTTCAAAATGTGAAAAAGTGCAAAAATGCATCTTGGCACTTTTAGTTTCTTATGTGTAGGTATTTTGGAACACTATATACATGAAATGGGGATTAAATAATATATAAACAACATAATATATCTTTCACCTGTCCAAAACCATGCTCAAGAACAACTTATAGGTCCCAAAATGGTAGAAGTTTCCTTTATTTCTCCATCACGCTAGCAATGACTATTTTGAAATGTTTGGTTTATGAAAGAGAATAATATTTGGTTAAAATTATATTGGGGTAATATATTTTACCATATTACCTCAATATTACATTAATTATTTTTATCTTATAGGGGCTTAACTTTATGAACTATCATTAAGAAGGAAAGGTGCTCTAACACCCCATTAGCTCGATTTTGGGCAATATGATTAAATATTTGAGTTATTTGTTGAAACCTAAATTTTTTTTAATAATTAGGGGGATAAATAAACATAATAAACTTTAATTAATCAAAATTTAAATTAAAATAATGGATAAAGTTAAAGGTATAGGTTGCAGGGTTTCAAGAATGTAAATGTTTAAGTGATTAATTGAAGGTATATAATGGTTTTAATGTTATAGGTTATGTTAAAGGTTTTAATTTAAAAAAAAGAGGTATTTAATCCTAATAAACTCAATAAAACACCAAAAAATAGACCTATAGTCACACATGAATAAGAAAATGCAAGCTAGAAAGTACTAAAAAGTGCATATTTTGAGTTTTAATAAATTAAATATCATTTAAATTTACGTGGAGGTAATTTTATATTTATTTTAAGTTTTAAATTTATTTTTAAATCCTTAATATTCCTTATGAGAGAGAATAGAAAAATATAGTCTGCACCATGAAGGAAATCAGGGATCTTAACTAGTTTGCTCATGAACAGAGTGTTTCAAAAATTTAATGGAATATAATGATATTATAAGTTTTATGAATATTTTTAAGTTATTAATATATGATTATATAATTAAAAATAATGCAAAATAGGCTCAGATCACTGAAAAACATCTTTAGGTAACTTTGTAAGCAACAAGCATGTACTTTTTTAAGAATTTATTTTTGAGTTTTTAGTGAATAATTTATGATATTTTAAAAATTATTAAATAATAATTAACTTATACCTATACAATTATTCTAATGGCATTGTATATTGAGAGCCATAAATCATTTTAGACCCCCAAATCCAAATCAGGGTTTCTTGAGGCCTAAAAAACACAAAAGGGCATTTTTAAAAGTTGTATGTGGATTTTGGAGATTAAATTTTTTTAATGCATATTAAATTTTTATTATTATTTTATAATCCTAATTATACCCATATATTAAAATAATTAAAGTTCATCAAGTTACAGGTTCTCTTTGTGCATTTGACAAGCTTGTGATGATGGAGAAGATGGACATATCCAAGAAATATTAGTATAGAGAGCTATGATTAATCATCATAAAATTAAATATATTAAATTATATTTAATTAATACATAAAAAAATAATACATTCATCCATTACCTATTCCAATTTGGAGGAACAAGAGTCCAAACCTCAATAACCTCCATCAATGCATAGGAATATTAAACAAACCTTGCCATGTCAATCACTTGTGTTCTTTTCCATTTGGAGAATTTGTAAATAAGAGGTCAATATTTTGTGTTAAAATTTTATTAAAGGGTGGAAGGAGTATTAAAAAATCTCATGAGGAACTTTTCTCTCTCTCCTATGCTGAGGTCATGAGGAAAAAGGCAAATCAACATGAAGAAGCCTTCAAACAACCATATCAAGGTGGAGAGACATCATAAAAGAATATAGGGGTTAGTTGGAGACTTTAAAAATATTTAAAAGAATATATTAATATATGATAATTATTTATCAATAAACACATGCAAAAAACTCATTTTATGCCACCTTGGAGATATTTGAGTAAGTTCAGAGAGAGAAACATGCAAGCAAGAATATATATAAATAGCTGGGTCAAAATCTAAGAGAAAAGGAGGATAGATAAAGCCACTAATTAAAAATATGGATAGTCTCAAATAAGTTTAATGAGATGTTAGAAAGGATAAATGAATATGATCAATACATATTCAAGCATTTAAGGCCACCAAGGCATGTAAGGAGAATAATTACCTTCAAGATAGGGCATGAATAAGGACCTAAGAATTCTTCAATGCATTCAAGAAATCATACCTATCCATATTAATAAATTTTCCAAGATAAATAGGTTAATATATAGCATGTAATATGTAAGATTTTAGTGGTGGATAAAGGAAAAGGAAAAGATGACTAGGAATGTTAACTCATCCCTAGTATGGGGTTGTTTTATCTCCTCTCTCCTAACTCCATTTTCTATATGTATGTTATTTTTTTTAATAAAATGGAATATTATTATTATTTTTTATATAATAAAATCTTCCAATATTTGTACTACATTACTCTTAAATCAATAAGAAGTTATTTTTTTTTCATTTTCAGGTTGTTCATTAAGTGTGTGCCTCATGTTCATAGATGTAACTTGGTGAATAATTGACTTTTTTATGTTTATGTATGGATTTTTCACCTTTATGAAACATATAATAACTATTTAAGGTAATATAAATTATCTAATTCTAATTTATACCTAATTTGGAACTGAATTCAACTAGCGTTCATTCCTTCCATCCTATGTGAATGTTTATTAAGACCTTTGTATGAAATAATGATGTAAGAGTCATTACTTGAATATTAAGTGAATGTGTGAAAGTTTTTAATCTTCCAAAGTTTGTCAAATATATGAATAATTTTATATAACATTGGTGCATTACCACATATTTTCAATTTTCATGTTCAATTTCAGTTTGAGTATTACTCCTTTCACCTTTTTTCCTAGTCAATAAATCACTAAATTAGAGAGTTTAGACTGAATTAGGTGAGTGAACCAACCCTAAATATAGATATTATCTCAAATATAATTCCTCTCACATCTTGGATAGTTTCCAATGTGTCAAATTGAGTGAGAACAAACACACATTCTTTTAAGGGTGCACTCCTGACTGATAACAATACCTTCAGCTTATAACCTTTTCCACTACTAAAAGACTCACATAAACTATCTATATATGATTATTTCTTATATATTATTTAAATAAATGTTATTTTTATGTATTAAACATTTTATCATGATTAAAATGTTATAAAACTACTTATCATCCATCTCTATAAGTTTTGGACTTGTGCCTATTTTGTAGTTTCTCAGACACTTGTGCCCCAATCAGATACCTATGTTAATGCAAGTATCCTATGAAAATAAAAATTTATGGTGTCCTAAATTCATCCAATTTTAAAATTTAACCTATTCCTATGGTCATCCTAAGTGATTTAATGTGATATATTCTTCAAAGTATTAGTATATATACATGATCAATCCTCATTCATTGCTTACCTAAGAACTTCTTACCTACTCACAAGGCAACCTACCATAGGCATTTAGTCAATAATTAAAGTGTTAAAATATTCCATATTTTCTCATATTTTAATTTTAATCATAGGAAAAAAACATATATAGGTCTTAAGTATTTAAGGAACATCTCATGTGCCACATTTTTCAAGTGACAAGCTAGGTCACTCTATGTACTTGCTTATCACACATTGAATGATATACACACAAGCCAACATTAAAGGTAGACATATAATTTTTTGGAAAATTTAGGGTTATTTTTTATGTAATTAACACTAATTAATAGATGGGTTTGTATGCATATGAATGACACATGTTAAACTATGCACTCAAGTTATCAAGGTCTAGCCAAGATAATCAACATAATGGAAGATGATGGGTAGACTAAATGAAATAAAATGAGGATAGAACCAATGAAAAAGGAAAGGTAATATGGAAATCTCATATTTTAACATTATTTTCTTGGTATGAAATAATAGAGAAGGGTCCTACTAAAGGGGATATGAGCCCAGATTATTCATCTAAGGCTTTAAGATGGCTAAGGATAAGAGTTAAAATATGGATGGAATGAAATACCTAAAGCCTAATACCATAATATATATTGTTTTTAAATTATATTTTTATAATGTGAGTATTCACTCTAGGAAAATGGACTAGTAATATGAGGATAAAGAGGCTTAGTGAGTGTCATCCAATGGTAACAAAAGATTGAATGGTGATAAGTTAAGTGCATAACTTATTTTGAATGTGTTTCAAGGTAAGTTATTATTATTTTGTAATGTGTGAAAAATTATTTTTATTTCACTCATCTTGTAAATAATTTTGTTTAGTAATAGTTTTTGTGCTTGCGATCGTCTTGGAAAGGTTTTGATTGTTGAATTCTTTGTACTTATGCATGTTTCAAAAACGTTTTTGAAAATAAATAGAATATGAATTGATTGCTCAAATGAAATGATATAAATAAAGGAACTAAAAATAAATGAAATATAAAAGAGAGAGGTGATTCTTTTTATCCCTTTCTTGAGGTTTTTGGATGTGCACAATACTAAAAAAGAAATCTAGCCTATCCAATTCAAGTGTTGATTTCTAACTTTTCTAGGTGAAAAATAAATGAAAATATTTTTTGTATTTTCATATTTTAAATGAATGTATATATTTTTAAAACTAATATTTTATAACATACAAGTAAATTCAAAATTAAATATATATCCTAAGCACCAAATTACAACGTATCTAGGAGTTTTTTTTGTAAATGCAAGATAGATTGAGGTTTAGTATTTCTAGGTGTATGAGTATTTTTTTTTTATGAATGCAATCTTGTTAAAAATGAAAATTATTTTTTTTAAATTGAAAATTATTTTCATTTTTCCTAAAATTTACCTAGGATTTAGATGCAAATTACATTCTTTCACAATATCCTAATATGTAAATGCAAATAGTAAAGATCTAAGTTATTATTTTTAGTGTAGTAAACATGAGATAAATAAATATTTATTTTCCTATCTTTGCCTTTTTGGAATGAAAAATAATATAATAAATGAAAAATAATATAATCTAATCTAATTTATTAAATTAATAAACAAAAATGAAATTTAATACCCCTAACCTGATCAAGGTTTAGACTAGCTATAAGAAAAGTTTTGTTGTATTAAAATAAGCTATCCTAAGGTAACTAAATAAATATTTGATCAATCAAAATTCTTGTAAATCTATGACAAAAGGATGAAAATGGGAGAATGAACGAAACACAATATTTCAAAATATGAACAACTAAACACTAACTAGGTTGATTCAACGATAACAAATAACTAGTTGTTGATTCATATGAATTATCATCTCTAAAAACTATGTGGAATGAATGTAAAGATGACCAAAGGTGGAGTGAAATATTTTCAAAAATTTAAATTAGGTAGGATAAGGTTATGTATTTCTTGATAACAACAGTTTTCAATAAAAAATATGGATCCAAAATCAATCCAAATTTGACTTACTTATAGAAGTGTAATGGAGATTCCATGAAGAAGTTTAATTGAGTTGAACTAGGATTTGAACTTGGGAGGGACTCAAAGTGATTTAAAATAGAAGAGGGACTGAGTCGAGTTTGATTAGAGGATAATTTAACATGGATCAATAAATAATTTTGATAATAACCATGAAAAATTCATGAAAACATGAGCTACAAAAGATAAAAATAACATGTGAATAAGTGGTGATGAAACTACGAATATTTGTAGGTGGAAATTATTTAACCAATGCAAACCATGATAGGTTCAACACTCTATGTTACAAAAGAATCATATATGATTATAAAACCTCCACAAAAAATGATGGGTTTAGAAGTGATGATTACACAACCACTAGTCTACTACAATGGAAATGTCATCAATGGGGTAGTTTTATAATGGAGAGTGGGTGAAGTGTCACGGTTTACAGTAGTATCACCAAGAAGTCAATTAAAAGACTAAGGAAAAATAAACTAAAAGAAATTAATTTTATAGGTTTCCAAAGAATAAAATGAGAACAAAAAGAGGTAGAGAATGTTATAGAGGAATAAATATAAGCATGCATGTGGATATCATTTCATCATCATTGGATTTGTTAGAAAGATCCCACGATGTAATTTTTGGGTGGATACATATTAATTCCTCAGGATGACACATTATCATGAATTAAAAAATATGTGGTACTAAGCAATGGCATACTAAAGTGAAAATGAGGATTATAAACACTTACCTTACATACCTAGATGGAGGAATGAAGCTAGCTAAGACTTTGTGCAACCTAAATCATCCTGTTGGGGAACTGAGTCTAGGAATGAGTGGTGTGTACATGCAAAATTAAAAACAACATAAAAAATTTATAAATAAACATGAGAATGTTAAAATTTGTTAATTTTGGACACAAATAATGTTAATTCATTTTTAGTAGTATTTAAAATCTATGAAACATGAGTTTAGAAATTAACTTGTTGAAAGTAAAAAAAAAAAATAGATCATAATTGCTAATTTTAAGAGATTATAAAAACTTATAAGAATATAAGTCATTTGTGTAAATATACTAATTTGCAAAAATAAAAAGTTTTTTTAGATCATAATTTCTAATTTTAAGAGATTATAAAAACTTGTAGGAATATAAGTCATTTGTGTAAATATAAGGAATTTTTTAGATGTGGGTTTATGGTGACAAAATCAAGATGGAAAATATAATAATTTATTATCATAAAGAGGATATGGTGAATATACTAGCTAGAGGTGGAGGGGGTCAGTCCTAGGTTAGTTCTCACTACTTTTATGTTTTTTCCCTAATTTGAACCTTTTGATTAAAAATGTGTAAATTTCAATTGAATCTAGTTTTTTTGTTTTGCTTTTCATGGATGGGATTGAGGGTTTAGGTAGGTTAGGAAAGGGTTGTTTCTTGATATAGGAATCCCTATCAGGATATGTAGGCATAAGATGTTTTTCCCTAACTTACCATATATTTGTGGAGATCACTCACCCATAAAATCATATAGATGGATTAGGGTATTAGAATAAAACCTTATAGGAGATGAATGAATTAGGAAGATATTAGGATCTTAGGGACACTATTGAGCATGTATACACATACATACATTATTTTTTTATTTTTGAGATGTTTGACTCACTTTCCTTTTATGAAGGTGAATTGTATTAAGAAATGATTGCATGAAATTTATAGTTATTATGATATATGTATATGGAGATATTATGGTTTATATTATTGAATTATCATTCATGTCTTATGGCTTTAATTTTGAGGTTTGATTTTTAGTTTATACACTCTAGATGGCTAGGTATGTGATGATATACCATGTATCCCTATATTTTTGATAAACTACTCTGCAATATGCATATTTATGTGAGAACAAAATGTATGCAAATGATGTAATGTTATTAAAAATTCATGAAGTTGTGAATCTGATAACAATTTTTTGTAGGTGCTGACCCATTTTTTCATTTACAAAACATCTAAGTTTTAATTTGTAGCAAGGAATGTAAAAGAGAATATGATAAATTAAGATGACAAAGAATGAAAACCATAAATCAAAATTTCACAGGAAAAAGGAAGATGAACTAATCCTTATGAGAAAAGGGTAAAATGTGATTATTATTAAACTTAAAAAACACAAAAAGGATTCTTCAGTTCACACCATCAACATCTAAACTTAAACATTTGGCATAAGACTAGTGTCCTCACTCAACTTGCTTGACTGGGTAGGATAGTTTGATATTTTAAAATGTGAGAATGTTGATTGTCTATTTAACATAGACTCATTTTTGACATATTCTGAATCTATATGATGATGTCTGAAACAAAAATAGATATGTCTTAATTAGTGGAGAGTAATTCTAATGATGTTGGTTTCTTGAATTTGATGGAAGTTATTCGTTAGTTGGTGGTGGAGAAGGTGTCATTCTTATTTCACCAAGCAAGGAAGTTTTTCCTTTTTAATTCAAGTTGAAATTTAAATGCACTAATAACATTGTAGAATATGAATTTAAATATTTGATACCATTGACTAAAATAGTGGCAAGAGATAATTCCATCTAGATTTCACCTCTCAATTCCTTGAAAAAACTCTTTCCTAACAACATACCATATGTGGCTGGAATGTCTACCATGAAGATCATCATTTTAATCATTTTTCTATGGGAATAAAGCTAGATAAATTAGTGGATCCTTTATCTATCAAACTAATGGGACTTATTTTTAATGTCTTTATAGAATCAGTGAATGGGATAAAGTTACTTTTTTTTGGCATAATCATATAGACAAGCATTTTTGAAGATATTTTTACATGGACACTTTTTGATTTAATAGTACTTATTCATTTTAATTTTAATTCTTTTTATGACCCCATACACTTAGTGTCATGTGACCAAGAAGACACATGGGATCATCACTAAAGGCTATATGTAGGGGATTAAGGGCATCTCTACCTAATTCTAACCCCATGAATCTAGTAATATTTGAAGGCTCAACACCAAAGTTTATCAAGAGTGAGATATGTGGAATTTTATTTTTTTATTTGAATAAGCTTTTATTTTTCATATAAGTATCTAATTTTTATATGAAAGACCTTTACCCCAAAATCTTAGCCCCATGCAATTAGTAAGATCCAAGGACTCATCATAGAATACCAAGATAGGATAGTAAAGTTTAATTATTTTTAACATTCTAATGTTATTATTTATAAGGCATCATAAGAGTAGACTCTACCATGGAAAATCCTCTATATTATATTTTAGGTTATCAATTTATGATTTGTGCAAGAAGATGTATGGAAAATATATGTACTCAACTCATAATAACTAAGGAAAGAACCAATGTAATGCTAATTTTAGTAATGTTTTCTATGGGATAATAGGGTAATGTGAGAATGGAATGATTTGATATGCTAAATTTTGAAATATTTATGATGTGTGAACTAATAATCAAATAATCATTGAACAACACATCTGATATGCATACAGACATATAGTCTATGAAAATGTAATGCAAATGAGAATAGTATGATATACAAGTGATGGAAATAGAAGTTTTTAAGGTGAAAAGTGTTCAAAAACTCACCAACTATTTTCACTCTAGAGTGAATAACCAATAGGATCCTTTTTTGATGTCTTATGTCACTAGGTAGGGACCTAACCAATTAGGTTTGAACTTATGTCCTTCTCCTTTCTTTTTTTTTAATTTCAACTATTGAGTCTAAGGAAAAGGTATCAAACATGTATATGACAATTGTGGGAATAATTATGAAGCTCATGATATTGATTATACAACATGATTAACATTGATTATCTTGTTAGAATGTGTAGATAAGGGAAAGACAAACTTTGTGAGCATTCAATGAGTTATTTTCCATAACTTTTTTCTTGTATAAGAGGTTCATGGTAATAATGGTGAAACTAAAAATATTGTTGATGAGACATGGCTGACATTATTTTTCCTATTCTCTTTCTTAGGAGAGTTTGAGAGAGTTTATTGAGGGACTCTCTATGGCCTTTCCCCTTTATAGGAGGGAGAGAGGATCTGACATTGGAGATGTTTGGGTAATCATTAGAAATGATGTTAGTCTTAATGATGCCTATTGTTAATGTATAAATACTTCCCTCAAGTGATGGTGTGACCTAAGAAGTATGAATGGTTTGTTTATCTATCCTAAATTCTAAACTAAAATTTAAAATAATACTTTCCCTTGTGTGATAGGGGTTGGGTGGTTATGCTAATGATATGGATCATCAGACTATTTTAGGGGTTTGCCTTTATGACACAATATTTATATCATGCCAATGTGATGGTTTTTAATACTAGTATTAAGATATTCTATGCTGAGAGGCATGTGAGGACCATGATTTTTGACCCTATAAATGGAAGTTGGATTGATTCATCTCATTAAAGGGTACCTATAATCTCAACCATAGACATGGTTGAGATGGTTGGAACTATCATGATAGTTTATTCACTTACTATTTATATTTTTACAACTCCCTTTTATCTAGATTTGTCTTTTGATATAAGCTTAGGAACTTCATTACCCCTATTTGAGAGAGATACTTTGGCTATCATGGGGTCATTATCTTTAACTAATTATGGGTCTTTTTCACACCATTCATGTGAAATTTATAATTAATGTGTATCCCTGGTTGTTTTTGCATGTTTATCTAAATGGAATCAAAGGATTCAGTGTCTCTTTGAGTGATAAAGACTTTTTCTAAGTGGAGGAACCTGATTTAATGAAATAGGGTATAAGGGGTTTCCTTCATCATGTGGATATAAGGTACACCCAAGATCACATTATATTTTTTATGTATATCAATCACATAAAATTATATAAACATGGTATTGGGACCCAATGTGACTAGTAGCATCATGTTCCATATTGAGGTAGAATTGAGGCTATTATAACCTCACAAACTAGTTTTAGTAGTAGAATAGCTAGTTATCTATACCTAAGTTTCTAAATAAATGAAAAGGGGGATATGTTGAAAACCACTACATCATCAAACATATCTCACTTTATATACTTTTTATAGATCCATACTTATAGATAAAATGTTAGATCTACCATGTTAGCCATTTATATATCTGGGGTAGATTCCTTAGGCCAATTAAGTATCCCACTTCTATAAAATTTTGTCTATGCAAGAACATATATAAATAACTATGATTGATTTGAGATTGTGGTGTAGGTGTGACAATGGTTATATGGCCCAATCTCAAGGCATCAAGTAATGTTTAATGATGTGTTGGAGAGTCCTTGAGTAGGTATAGGAAATATATGTGTGAAAATGTCTTTATGAGATCAAAAATTAAATCATAATTACCCATAGGTTTTGGGTTGGTGTTAGTATCCAAGAAATTTTTAATGTAAGGGGTTGTGTTATGACTCTCTCATGTGGTAATAATTTTTTCATTCTCCCTAGTTTTAATTTCTATTCATGTGGGTCTTGTGTACACCCCTAGTTTTAATGAGGTAGCCTCTAACTTTTTAGGATCTCAATAGAGGTTAAATCCACTCCAAGGAATGAGTTATAGATATGGGTTAAACAACCTAGTGGTAAAATAGTAGTCTTAGGTTGTTAACCAAGTGTTATTATAATTAAATGAATCATAATCAAAGAAATTAAAACTGAGTTGTGTTAGATAGATAAATGGATGGACATAAACTATTCTAAAGTGGGTATATATTAATCAAATAAACTTCAAAAGGAGGGAAGGGTAGATTATAAATAAGGCTCTATGATCTTAATTTATTAATTCTTAGGTTGGTTTCCTTGTGGACAATTGTTTCCATAACTAATGCTTACTATTGATAGATGTTGCACACTCACATAAAAATATAGCTAGGTAGTCTAGGAATAAATAATATAAAAAATTAAAGGATCTAAAATGAAGGTTGTACCTTGAAAAGTAGCTATTGCATACCCTTACTCAAGAGAATAAAACTCATACTAGAAATTTATCTATGGCATTTATGGCTCACACATAGAAAACTATATCAGATGGAAACACTCTTGCACACTTAGAAAATTAAGAAAGTCAACCAATTGCTTGAAATTAACAACACTTGATAAATATTCAATAGTTTTTGCACATCTAAAATAAGTAAATATAAATGATAACAAAAGGAATTATCTATAGCTATTTCACACATAGAATTAATAAATCAAAATAACTAAAGGAAATAAAACCTTAATTACATAGAAATGGAAGGAAAAGACATCCACATATTTTCATGATAATAAAAAATGACTACTTATTATATTGATAAATTTTTACCTTTTAAAATGATGGTTTATATGTAGAAATAGACTTGGGAAGGGGTCACCTCATCCTCCAATTTAATATAAAACTCAAAGTTGCATATAATAATTACAACCATATTTCTAATTTTTATGCCAAAACTACATGTATAATTGCCTACATAATTCCATGCAATGTGTACATGCTTACAAATTGTACGGGATAACTATTACATGTATATGCCTAGTATGAGTAAACTATAATTACATTGACTAATCTTATATTCAATATTATATACAAAGCCTTTAATAACTAAGGCTTATTTACACTCAGTGATTTAATTATTTTACTTGATGTAGGTGGAGACATTGAAGTTGTTAGTAAAGTTGAGCTAGGAGGTGGAGTTGAGTTGGAAGTTGGAGTTGAGCTAGGATGTGTGGCCTTATCCTTCTTGTCTTTCAATTCCTGATAATATTTAAAACTAACATCATTTTGATATATTATGATGTTTATTTTCAAAAGTGGGGGCCTATGTAAACTACTTGTTTACTTCATTAGATGTACATGCTCAGTTTTTGTGGTCCTAATGTTGATCTAAAAGATATAATCTTCTGTGACTTTATTCATTTCAAAATTAAGTTCAACCTCAATCTCCTCTAATTTTAATCCTTGAATATTCTATTTGAAGTTTTTTAAGGCTTTCTGGAGAAGATGATCAAAAATGGATCTACATATTAGTTTTCCTATAGAGTCCCTATCCTATGAAAGCTTTAACTTATGTAGAATCTGTAAAATAAGGTCCTTGTGATCTACATATTTAAGCATTATTATTTATATAGATACTACCCAATCCATCCCTTCTTATGTTTTAATGAAAAATAAGTTGAGGTCTTTGGATTCCTCCAATGATGTCATTAAATTTAGATGGTTATATGTCTTATTATTGTATATAGATCAAGGAATTTTAATTTGTTCTCATCTTCCTTCAAAGAATAATTTTTTTTGTTTTTTAAATGATTTGAGGGGATAATTCATCCCTCATTCAAGCAATGGTATACAAAAAAATTTATATCCTTGAATTTGTGATTTGTACATCGATTTTAATTATCATAGGAACATGAATAGTTTGTTGATGTTCCCTGACATCCCCCAATTCTTTCTTGAGCTCTCTTATTTCTTGTTTTGTCCCTTCATGGAGCTTGAGAAAAGAATATTTTTGTGTTTCAAAATAGTATATGAAATACTCATTATAAGGATACTACCATAGTCACTTGTTCTTTCTCTTTAAAAGGGAGAAAACATTGTCTTTCTTATAGAATTATGCCCTTTCCAGTATTGTCTTAATTTTTTATCTTCTTCACTCTCTAGATACTCCCTATGGATTTATCAAAAAATGAGTTTACTATGGGTAGATTAGTAATTATGATGTTTGGCCCTTGAGGGTATTAATATTCTAAATCTTCTATCGGCTATGGGATTATCAGTTGAGTTGAGTTAGTTGGATGTGTGTCTTGGCTTGTAGTCTCAACAAGCAAGTCCCCTAAAGACTATTTCAAGGCCTTTGTGTGTAATAGGTCTAGAAGAGAAGGCCAAATAATATTGGACTAATCAACACCATAATATTGGGGAAAAGGGTGGAATATATATCCATGCTTCTTCTTCACATCCTTCTTAGATGATACTATAGTGGTAGTCTAGGAAGAACTAGAATAAGGTACTGGAAAGCCCAATGGAGTGGATGACACATGTAGTTGTGAACTTTTCAATAATACCCTAGATTTATTAGATGATAAATTTTTAGTCTTAGGTGAATTTGAGGTAATGATGGAGGTAATCATAGTATAATTGGGAATGATGCATGTTAAAAACACAATTAAAATGGTAGTAATAGTTGGGATTGAGGAGATAGCAGGAGTAAAAGACACAACTTATACTTTTGAAATGACTAAGTAAGGTAAAACACTAGGAATGATAGAAATGGGATCAAAAGAAAAAACATTCATAGGATACATAAATGACATAATTAGTGTTGTAAAAATAGAAGGAACTGTAAAGATAGTTGGGATTACACCCTCACCTGATTGGTCTACATCAAGTGGTACCTTTCTTGTAGCTTCTTGGAGACTTAAAAATTTTCCTCTCTATAACTCTTCCTCTTCATCAAAAATATCACCTCCTATATATTGTTTATCTTACCCTATTTTTGGGATCATAAGGATTTCTTGGGATTTTAGTTTTCTCTTATAGAAAATAGTCACCTCTTTTATTCTGGGGGAAGCCACCTAGGTAGGGGTAGTTGAGATTTACATGCTTTTATTCACTTGAGATTAAGTGGTAGTAGGATAAGCATGATATTTTGAGTCTAAATATTTAATACAAATTGGCTCATCTTCAACTCTCCCAAGGGAAGTTGTAATGTTGGGAGCTTCAATCACACTAGGATCTTATTTTATAGTCTTCATTAACATGGGTGATGTTTAAGAAGGTTAAACCTATTGTAGTGATGTTTGGGAGGGCCTATTATTCATAAATATATGTTATCCCATCCACTTGAAGGTCAAATCCTAACATGTGCATCATTAATCAAAATTAAGGTATCCCTTTGGATTATTTTAAAAATTTATTCATCCAATCCAGCCATCTATGCCTTCTTCAGTACCTGGGTATCACTCTTGGCATTTAGAAAAATAAAGTCATGGTCCTAAGGATAATTTTGGTATGGAATACCATGGCCTTGAATATTATTTTAAATTCAACCATGAGGGTCCTAGTCTCCATGTAGTAGGGTGGATAATGAGTAATATTCGCTAAACCTACCAACATCTCTAAAGTGCATGTGGTTAATGTAACACATCCTACCAATAATTAGATGAGAGGCATGGAATGCACTCTTTTTTTATTCTTCAAATACTCATCATTTCACCACCACATCTATTATGATATCTCCTACTTAGCTAATTTATTTGGCACATACTTAGGGAGATGCAGTGGGGTAACTTTATGGTCAAAAGCCATGATCATAATATAATTAAGGTATATCCATTACTCCCCTTTTGGAATAAATGTATCATCTATGTTATTAGATACTATAGGTAGTAATGACTCATGAATATCCATCTAAACCTAATGATATATGTCTTATATAATTTAGGATATGTTTTATGTGTAGGCATATATATGTATGGAGTAAGAGTCACATATATGGTTCCTAATGAAATATAGAGCTGATATCTAGAGTGACCCATTATGCATGTAGATTGTGCCCATTGAAACATCTAAGAGGTAGGACACCATATAAAAATTGCCTCCTATAGGGCTCTTGTCTTTGCGCATAACTTTTTACTGTAATGTAGCATTGATTACCTCTCATAAAGATAATTTTAGTTCTAACTTCATTAGTAAATCTATCATTGGAATACATTTGAGGTGAATGAATTAGATGCAAGAGTAAACATATAGCTAGTTTAAGAGGGCCACCTAAATGTGGTCTCCCATATAATTTTTTTATAGGCACTAGATGCTTCTTATGGAGGATGATGGTCTCTCTAGGAATGATCCATTTGCTTAATGTTTTATCAATTGAATGATCTATGTGATTTAAGAAATATCCCCAAGTCACCTTGCCCATAAAGGATATGTCTTTCAGTAGGTTGATGCATGGCATAACCTCGGGCTTGGATGCTATGAAATACAATAATTGTCACTTGAGAGGGAGTAAATTCAAAATCAATTACCTTTATGATGGTGTCAAATTCTCCTCATATGTATGTGCATAAAATTGGTGAATTATGTCCCATAAACTTGAATAGTCAAGATACTCATTATTGAATACTATTGAATCAAAAATGGTGTCTTTGTACTCAGTAAAGTCTTTTATTAAAAATATGGATGGTGGTAAGGCTCCACTCAATGTCTTAGATAAATAATCCATAGTTAATTTTCTTATTTGATAAAGTTATAGTTTTTTTATTGTCTTGTTTCTTCTGTATGCACTTCACAATTCAAACATAGGTATCTAGGGTTTGTTCTTAAGGATCAAGTTATCTCAGATTCATTGATATAGTTTTTGGTATTCAATTATAGTTCATGTGCCATTAATTTCCAATGTCTCTAAATTTGTTTAATTCATTGAATTCAAAATTTGCCACTTTATTTTGGTAGGTATTCCATGCAAACATTATAGATGTTCAGAATAATGCCATGTCATTGTTTTTTTCAAAGTGTCATCTTGTTAATATTTTCACTTTAGTTTAACTATGCCATAAAATATTTTGGTAATTGGGAGTCAGATGTGGCATTAAAATAGAGCCAACTTAAATTCTTATGAAGTGAACATATCTTCCGAACAAAATTTCCAAATATCTATGGTGGGAATCTTTTATGAACATTACAAGGGTTGCCTTTTTTTAAGCTTAATTATAAATCAAATTTTATAAATACTTTGCTCAATAAAAATTTGCTAAAGACCAAATGTTGGATTAGACCTTCCAAAGAAAAGTTTTGAAGACTTAATTCATGAAATATTTTGCTAAACACTTTTACCAAACATTTTAAAGACTAAGTTCTATATAACAAATGCTAATAACTTTCAAATTAATAAATTCTACACATTTTATAAACCATAGGTTTTGAAGACCCATTTCAAAAGATTTATCTGATTAGTTTTGCCACACATTTTCACCAAAGATGTAAATGTTGAATAATATCACCAATGACAAAATTCTAAAGAGTAAACTCATGATAAACATAGATTCCAAAGGCATTCATACATGGTAGATAAATTTTTGAAGACCCAAATTACAAATAGAATTTATAAAAAAAATATCCAAATAAAAACTATAAATCAAAAGTTTTGAAGAACATTTTTCATGAAGGTTAATATAGGTGGGACGGATTAGAGAATGTTAAAGATCGAATTCTGAACAAAAGTTTTGAAGATCAATTTATGTGAATCCCAAGACTTTAAAAATTGTCCATGTTTAGAAAACATGTGTATATGAAAATCTTATGAAGAGTGTTAATAGGTTAGTCTGAATAATAAAAAAATGTCCAATTTCATTTACCAAATAGTGAAGTTAGGTGTAACATATAAAGAAATTATGAAAGAATATTTCTAAAATAGGCATAGACTTTTTAGGATATAGTGGGTCCCTATTAAAAAAATAATGGGGGTATGTTAAGTACAAATAGTTCCACAAATCCTATCATCTAGGTTTTTCCTTGTGGTCCTAGTTTGGGAGCCACATCTAGGTTAATTGTACTAGAGGTTGACGCCTTGGCATCATGAGCACCAGTTGTTGTGGGTTTATTAGCTTGAATAACTAATTGATGATTCATTATGGTGCATTGTTGATTTTATGGAAATGGGTTTTGTTATATTCCCAAGTTAATATTCTGAGGTGTTATGGGATGAGTTGATTAGGCTTGAGGGTTTACATTTGCATTCCCTAGGAAAATGTTTGTAAATGGTGTCATTTGTCCTCAAGGTGATTTTTCATCAATTTGTTATATTCCCTACAAGATTGAGTATTATGTCTAATCACTCTATGAAAAACATAATAGATATAGGATCATAGTCTTGAGGCTTTTAATGTTGACCATGTTGATTGAACCTTTACCAATTTCTATTATAGTAAAAATGTTGATTCTGATTAGGGTTGGTGTTTTGAAATTAATTTTGAAATTGTATTTGATTGTGGTTTTTCCATTAGGTGTGACTAAGAGGGATATTTAAGTCAACAACGTGAATGATAAGTGGAACATTTTTATTCCTAAAACCTATTTTATTGTTGTTGGCATTGTTATTATTGTTATTGACCAAATTCACCCTTTTTTAAATATGTGATGGTATTATGGTTCCCATTTAGAATCTTAGGACCTTAATTACTATATATTTTTTAGTTATATTTTTATAGCCTCCATTGTTTTGGTTTGGGATGACTATATTTCCATTAGTCCCATAAGTTTTGTGATGATTGTCAATGGCTATGTGATTGATTTTAAGAGCAATTTTGAGTACTTCTTCATATGATCGATAGGGGAATTTTTGCATATGGTCTTTCATATCCTTGTTTAGAGAGTTCAATAAGAGATCACATAATTCACTTTGGTCCATGTGTGGTGTGATATAAAATGAGTATAATAATTATCACCATCTTTAATGAAATGGGTATCTAATTCATCATGATCTTTCTTGATGTTGAAAAAAATTCATATGTCGATCTTTAGGATTTTTTTCATATTGAAGGATTTGATGAACTTTACCATGAGTTGTAAAAAGGAATGTACAAACCACTTAGGTAGGAGATAATATAAATAAATAGCTATTCTGTCAAGGGTCTTTGGGAATTTTTTTTAAACCATGCCATCCCAAGCTAAAAGCTCTCAAATAGAAGTAGAATATGCCTTTACATGTGAATTAGTATATCCTTATCCCTTTAATTTTAGAAGCTCAGGTAGGGGATGTGGTAGAATAATTCCTCATATATTATGATTGAGGGGTTATTTCAAGTAACCAGTGTATATCCCCATGTCATTGAAGTCTATCAAAGGTACGATAGAATAAGATTGAATGAATGGGTTTGAAAATGGGTGACTCATGTAACTGTTAGTGGGAAAATAAGGTGTGTTTAGGGTGGTATGGAGTATGATGGAAAGTAGTTATACAATTGAGTGATTTTAGAGAATATATGATATTTAGGAATAATAATGTTAGATGAAGATAGGATAGGTGTTTTTTTGGGATGGATATACATTTTTAACACATAAATCAGAGGCATTTAAGGTAGTAGATGGTTGGTTTATAAAGTTAGAGCATACATGGGTGGAATATTACTGGCCACTATATTATGGGGAGTAATAATAGGTGTAAACACTTCCCATAGGATTATAAGGAGTGAATTGATAGGATAGAGGAATGTTATAAATAAAGTGATTAGGGGAACCATGAGTAAGGATGTCCCTTAGATATTAGTTTAAAGCATGATTGATAAGAGGTGGGTTAAATGTATAAATCAATGGTTGGTAAGTTTTCACTAGGGTAGGAATAGGAGAGGAATGTACTTTATTATAGGGGTTAGTGGTTATCCCTTGATTCAAATAAGTTTGGTTACTCTCTAAATCTCAAATATGACCCACCACAATTGAGATGAGTTCATTATAGGAAGAAGGAATGGTGTTTCTAGTGACCTCTTTGGTATCAAATATAAGAGGTATGATGTTATGACCACCAATATATTTATTATGGTTATAGCTCTATAGGATTTTTTAGTTGTTTCTCCCATGGGTTGGTGATGTTTTGGTTGTTGGTAAAATGATGCAAAGATGTGTGTAGTCTACTTAATACATATTCTAACATATGGATTATATTAATGTGTTGATCATATTTTTATGTAATTTGGGCATCTATGATTTTAATGCTAATGGATGGTTAGGTTACAATTTGAGTATTGGTCCCACTTCCATTAGTAAAGGACATGCTGTTAGGTTCAGGGTGATTGCTAGCAATTTTTGATGGATTTGGTAGCTCATGGATCATTACCCTTGATATAGTTTATGATTGGGAAGGATGATTTTGATATTGTGATTCTAAATTTTCTATAATAGTTCTATTATTACAACTATGAAGGGAGGCTTTACCACCAAGATGAAGACTCCTCCTATAGGTTTCAAAGTCTATGGTTCTCTCATAGATTTCTTGACCAAACATATTCATGGAGTATATAATACCCCTAGAATATGAAATGAAAGGAAAATATAGGTATGCAAGAGAAAATAAGGACATGTAAAATGATATTCATTTCACATCGGGTTCACTAATTTGTATGGACATGAATAATAGATGCTAAACTATGCACTTGACTTATTGAGGTCTAGCCAAAATAGTTGATATAATGGAAGATGATGGGTCATCTAAATTATATAAGATGAGGCTATACCTAAGGAAAAAAAAGAGAATATGAAAGGATTATATTTAAATGTTATTTACTTGGTGGGGAATAATGTCGAAGTTTCCTACTAAATGGGCTACAGGCCTAGATTGTTTATATAAGGATTTAAGTAGGCTAAGGATAAGAGTCAAAATATGGGTAGAATGAAATACCTAAATCCTAAGCTTGTAATTTATATCATTATGAAGTTCACTTATTATAATTGGAGTAATCACTCTAAGAAATTGATTATCACCATGAGGTTAAAGAGGCTCAATAAGTGTCATCCAATGGTAGTAGAATATTAAATGGTAATAGGTTAACTGTATAGCTTGTTTTGAAAGTGTTGTAAGGTAAATTATTATTGTTTTTTAATGTGTGAGAAAGTATTTTGATTTCAATCATATTTTCAAGGATTTTATTAGGAATGGTTTTGGTAATTGTGTTCTTATTGTAAAAGTTTTGATTGTTGATTATTTGCATACTTGTGCACATTTTGATAAGGATTTTGAAAATAAACTGAAGATGAATTGATTTATCAAATGAATATACATAAATAAAATAATTGAAAAATAATTAAACAAAGAGAGAGAGAGAGAGAGAGAGAGAGAGAGAGAGAGAGAGAGAGAGAGAGAGAGAGAGAGATAGAGAGAGAGAGAGAGAGAGAGAGAGAGAGAGAGAGAGAGAGAGAGATGATTATTTTTATCATTTTCTTTATTTTTTTTGGATGAATGTAATATTTGAAACAATATCTAACCTAGCTAATGCAAGTGTTAATTTCTAACTTTTCTAAGTGAAAATTAAATGAAAATGCTTCTTGTATTTTTATATTCTATATAAATGGATATAGTGTGAAAACTAAGGTTTTACAACATGCAATTATAAGAAAAATCAAATCTAGATCCTAAGAAATAATATTACAAAGTATCTAGGAGTTTTCTTTGTAAATGCAAGCTAGACTAAGTTTTGGTATTTCTAGGTGTGTGTGTGCTTGTTTATTTGTGAAAGTAATCTTGTTAAAACTAAAAATTATTTATTTTAAACTAAAAATTATTTTATTTTTTCCTAAAATTTACCAAGTGTTTGGATTCAAACTATGTGCTTTCACATGATCCTAATATGCACATGCAAATAATAAAGATCTAAGTTATTATTTTTGGTGTACGAGAGAGGAGAGAGGAGAGAAATAAATATTTATTTTCCTATATTTTAATTTTTGGAATGAAAACTAATCAAATGAATGAAAAATAATCTAATCTAACCTAATCTAATAAATGAATAAATAAAAGTAAAATTAAAAATGCCCAACCTGATTAAGGTGTAGACAAACTAGAAATAAATATTTGTTATAGTAAAATAAGTTATCCTTAGGTAGTTAGATCCTTGATTATTCAATCAAAATACTTGTAACTATTTCAAAAAATATATGAAAAGGGTGAAATAAATAAAGACATAAATCTTTGAAAATAAGACCAACTGAACATTGGATATGTTGATTCATAGATATCAAAGAACTAGTTGTTGATTCATATGAATTATCCTATCTAAAAAATATGTATATTGATCACAAAGACAACCAAAATTGGAGAAAAATATTTTCCAAAATTGAGAACCTATGGTTTTTTAGAGATTGAAAAAACCAATCTTCAATACAAAATTTGGATCCAAAATCATGTCAAAATTGACTTACTTGTAAAAGAGTAATGGATCTTTCATGGAGGTATATAATTGAGTTGAAATTAAGATGGTATTAAAATGATTGGAGAAGAGGGAGTGAGTTATGATTTAATGGAGGTGAAATTAGGATGGATAAATAAATAAGTGTAATAAAAAACATGTAAAATGCATGAAATGCAAGTTTCAGAAGCTAAAAATAACACATGAATAAGTGGTGATAGAATGATTGCTAGTTTCAAGTTGTAGTTATGTAACCACCACAAACCATGATGGGTTCATCACTCTCCATTATGAAACAACCATATATTATTCCACAACCATCATAAAAATGATGGGTTTATTAGTGATGATTACACAATCATCATAATAGAAGTGTCACCAATGGGGCAGTTTTGTAAAGGGGATTGAAAAAAGTGTCATGGTTTAGGGTGGTTATATCACCAAGTAGGTAGTTCAAAGACTAAGACAAAAGAGACTCAAATAAAGAAAAATTTGAGGTTTTCCAAGACCAAAATGAGATTAAAAAGAGGTAGAGAATTTTAGAGAGGATTGAGTCTAAGCATGGATGTGGATATCACTACATCATAATTAGAATTGTCAAAAATGTTAAACCATGTAATTTTTGGGTGCATACAGGGTCTTTGGAGTAGTTTGAAATACCATGTGTCCACTAATTATTTTTTTCCTCAACCAATATGAAAATGAATAAATTGGGTTTTATCATTTGACAAGGAGAAACAATCCATTACATAGATCTAAGTACACTAAAGTGAAGTCAACATATAACCTAGAAGCATCTAGGTGGCCACATTTAGCTTGAAAAGGTATTTTATAATATAAACCTACATCTAGGTCAGACAAAAGCATCTATGCAACCATCCTATATCGACACAAGTGTTTATAACTACATAGGTACACTTTCTAAAATAAGGTGACTAATTCAAAATATAGATCCAATCTATTTTCCACCTATTCCATATCCAGATTTGAATTAGCATTAGAACCATTTAAGTATCTTATGTTCATTATCATTATAATATTTATCATAGTTTTATTTTATATTTTTAGCATATCTCAAAATAATAAATTATGTTTATTTGAGTTTTGAAATTTATTGGCCTACTTTAGAGATAGTTTACCATCCTTGTTCCCTAGGCTATCTCTACCCCCTTAACCGTGTATTCCCTATTCTAGATTTTAGGGTTAAATAGTTGTTCCCTAGGTCTCCATTCCATGAATAAAATCATATTATAAAATATTTAAGTCATAGTATAACTTAAATCATTGATGTAAAAGGAAGCTTGAAATCCTTCTTTTATATCTTAACATTCTTATTAGATTTTAAGATCCCATAGAGGATTTTTTCATATTTAGCATGAATGGATATCCTATATAGTATATTCCCATTTTTAGCACCTATATTTATCCAATGCCAACCATTAATGGAAACTCCCCATTGTTCAAATTATTTCAACTAACATCAATCATATAATGGATTATGGAATAAAATCTCTACAATGATCTTCCCATTGTTTAAAACTATCACATTAACTCAATAAATGATGAGGATGATTTTACAATTTTTTTCTCACCCTCTAACCCACCCTTAGATGAATAACACTTAGTTCACATGCCTATTTCAACTCAAATCATAGGTGATATTAATCACACACACACACAAACACACACAAACACACACACACACACACACACACACACACACACACACACACACACACACACACACACACACACACACACACACACACACACACACACACACACACACACACACACACACACACACACACACACACACACACACACACACACACACACACACACACACACACACACACACACACACACACACACACACACACACACACATACACCCATGCACGCATGCACGCGCGTGCGCACACACACACACACACACACACACACACACAAATTTTCAAAATTAAAATTTTAGTTTCATTCCTCTTCAAAACGTAAATGTTTTAAAACTTATATATAGATAACTACTTCGACCATGAAGATACATGTTGTTCTCAATTTACTACTAAAAAAAACTACATATACCATGCCAATATAGTTATACTTTAGTTCCCCATTATAGACATCCGAATTTTCTAGGATGATATAATTTTGCCTTAGTTTCCTATTACATACAAAATCATCATCCAATCCAATACATTTATACCATAGTTTCCTATTATAAATAACTACATCTATAATGACAATCCCATTTTTCATTATCTTTTATTTAATACATATGTAATGACCTTAGCCAAAAATTTTACAATAAATTTATATATTTTATGTGTAACAAACAACTATATTGGCCATCACCCAAAATGTGCATATATAGTCTTAATGCCTCTATCTACTAAACATAATTGTATTGACCATGATGGTATAGTCATATTTATTATAGATCATATTCACTATATCAGCCTTGGTGATATAGTATATTTAGATAAGATTGTCCCAATTGTATCAATAGTATTGATACATTCATTTTCAACACACATTAGTTTTATCACTATCAACTAGGCTGATACCATTTATATAAATTTCAAACCACCTCCAAATATCTCAATATTTTAATTAGTGTCATAATTAATTTTTTAAGATAGATGTACACAACATCTAGCATCATTCCTAGGTAATTTTATCTTAAGGTTAACTACAATCATCCTATATTTCATAGGTTAGGGTATATTTCAATACCCATCCTTTTATTTCACAACAATTTGGGGAATCTTAGGTTCTCATCCTTCATTTCTTCCAACCTTTGGGGAAACTTTCAATTCCCATGAGTACTTTTAGAGCATCTTTCAATTCCCATGAGCACTTTTAGGGAATCTTCCAATTCCCAAAACCATTAATTATATTTTTTAACGGCATCTTAACAAAATTTATTTTATATAATCAAAATACTTTCACAAATTCAAGACAAATAAATACAACCTATAAAAATATTCCAAGATATGAGTTATAATAAGATTTGATAGATATTATGATGTTTGTAGATATATTTCATGTTATTTATGATGAGATGCTTGATTATACCATATTATTCATTTTAAAAAAATCACATACTTTGATATTACATTTTTATATTTAGCATGTGTGCTTTTCATTGTTTATATTTTTTACCATGTATTTTTATGTTTTTACACTCTATTATTTATTAGCATAATTTTTATAGTCCTACATTTTTTGTTCTTCCATTTCTTCCTTTTTGATTATCTAGTATATTAGTATCCCATATTTTGGGAGGTTTTAATTCATTTCACAATCATCCATTATTTCCCTTATGGATATTTGGTATCACCTCAGGGTTTTTATATAATTTTGGTCTCCTTGTTATATGTCTTGACACTTTATAACTTTATTTTTTACACTTTCCTACAGTCGACCTTTGTTTCCCTTTGTGGATTATTTTTAGCATTTAAACATTTTGTACAATATTGGCCTCCTTCTTGCATGCCTCCGTACTTTATTTTATAGTCTCACATTTCTTTCTTTTTGTCCATTGTTTCCCTTATGATTAATTAGTAGATTTTAAGACTCTCCCTCTTTTGGCATGATTTCTCCTATCATTGCTTGTACTAGACATTTTATAGGTTTGTACTTTTTTATTGTGAAAATATTATGATATCACTTCCATTTTTATGTTTTCTATTTCCAATATTTACCTTTACATTCTCCTATACTCTTTGATATCCTTTATAATTATTAGTCACTTTTGAATAAAAAGTCTCCATTATTATGGTTAGTTACTAGCATATCCTCATTGTCTTACCCTCTTGAATGTAATATCTTCCATCATGCCCATATTATCCTATGATTTCACTTGAGGCAAACTTGGGTTAGTTTTAATATTTTATGATTTTATAAGGTTCAATTTTAGGAGTCTCTATGTATCTTGGTATTTAGGTTCTCCTCTTTCATGAATAGATGTAAGATGACTTATGTTATTCATATTTATCACCCATTATTTATCTTATAAATATATATTGAGGAGGAAAATAGAAAACTCCAAAAGTGTGAAAATCTAAATTATCTTAAAAATAATGAAAATGAATCACAAAAATTAGGTCACTTGAAAAGACATGATATTATTTTTGACACACCCCCTATCCTAGTCTAATCTAAAACTCCAAATTTGGCCTCATGATATAGTTGAGTTCCTTTAGGATGGGTTATACCATTTTAGTAGGGTAGGATATATATCCTCTATATTACATTTTTATGCCACCTACTTTATTATGCAAGTACTTACTCCTCATAATAGACCGATGGCTCTGTAAGGGGTCATAAGGAGGGGGGAACAAGATGTGGGAATGTACTATCATTTTAATTTTAATAAATTTATATTTAATGTGATGATTTTTATACCTTGTTAGGTTTGGTTATGTATGTCAATGATGTTTAAAAAGTTAGCCTTTCCCATTTTATTAGTGTCTTATATCTATAAGGATTTATAGATCAACCTTTTCGTGTCATTCTTCCTAGTATCTCTATTTTTTCATTGCCAATGTCCCCTTGATGGATAATTTTTAATAGAATCGCGTCCCTCTTCTTTATGTTCTCTTTTTTATCTATTTACTTCATACTCTTTCCTTTCATTATGACACCTCTTGGATTTTATGTTTGTGAGTTGTAGTTTAATACCTTGGGGAATATAATTAATCCTTCTTCATAAACACCATTAAATTTCATAACCATTCCATCTCTTTCATCATATTTATTTCTCTTTATGGTCATGCCTTCTTAAATTTTTATAACACAAGAATTGATTCCAAGTTTTCACTTATTAAACTCTTTGATTTAATTTACTTGCATGTCCTTTATTGAGTTATGTTTTTACAAGTCTTACATTGGATATTTTTATATCCATTTTATAAACTCACTTTGTTTGATTCAAGTCTTCAATTGTATTAAATTATGTGATATTTTAGTCATTTTAATTGTCATTTTTTTTATTACATTCTTATTTTCTTACACTGGATATGTATTCTTATAGTTATTGTTCCCATATTATGTTTTGTTTTATCTTACATTTTGATGTGAATTATGAATTTTATTTACAATGGTGTGCATATTTTATGTTTTGAATTACTATTTTCATATTACTTTCATTTTTTAAGTTTCAAATTCATTTATTACACATCTTTGGTTTGTTTATTTTTATATCTATGTACTTAAAATTTCATTTTTTATATTTTTATATTTTTATCATGAACTTGTTTAGGTTTTCTAAAAATAAATAAAACATACATAAAATTATAAAATATTTATAACATGATATTATAAACTATAATATCTATGCCAAAATTTAAAATCCCATATAGAAAACAAGGAATCATATCCAATTATATTTATACATGATTCAAAATAGTTATACATAAAATATATAATAGATAAATCTATGGTCATGGGTAACCTTCATCTGTAGTTTGTTGAGGCACCATTCTCTATATAAAACCCACATACTTGACCAATCTCATAAATATCTCTAGGTTATGAGTCTTATAACATAATGTTATATCATCTTCCTTTTATGTATCTATATCTATTTCTAGCTCATGCATCCTTGCATCTAAAACCCTCTCACATTATGTGCATGATATATTTGTATCCATATGTGTATCCCTATCCATGATTAAGGATATATGTTTCATCTCCACTTGATACCATGACACGACCTCTCCCTTAATAAAAAATATAGTTGCATCATTAGAAACAAACTCTCACCTATCTATATTTCATGTAGCAACACTTACTATCTAAAACACATAACGTACACACTATCATAAATTAATAATGGATCCACCATAGATATAGTATCACAATCAGGAATCACATTGTCTAAGTTCTCATGGGTCAAATCTTCGATCATGGATTGCCATCGTGTTGTATCTATTATACCATTTACAAAATCAAACCAAATCAAAACCAATATATATATATATATATATATATATATATATATATATATATACATATATATATATATATACATATATATATATATATACATATATATATATATATACATATATATATATATACATATATATATATACATATATATATATACATATATATATATATATATATACATTTGTATATATGTATATGTATATATATATATATGTATGTATATATATATATATATATGTATATATATATATATGTATATATATATACATATATATATATATATACATATATATATATATATACATACATATATATATATACATATATATATATATATACATATGTATATATATATATATATGTATATATATATATGTGTGTGTATATATGTATATATATATATATGTATATATATATATGTATATATATGTATGTATATATATATATATGTATATATATATATGTATATGTATATATCAAATTTAATAATTAAATATATCAATACTTAATACAATTCATATTTATGAGACTAAAAAATTATGTGAAATTAAATACTTAGTGTATTTTATACTTATCTACATGTGTCTCTCTAAGACAATCTCCCCATCTAATTTTCCCTTGAAGATAAGATAATTTAGTTCGATATAAATCAAGTGAGATTCTACCCATATCTCCCATTGTACCAGTAGCACCCAATGTCTTGAAGGTATCACACTTTGTCATGTAAGCCATATATAAGTTCTAGGTGGCTCAGAATATGTCACATCTCCATCAAGTTCAATTCAAACTTGATCTTATGTCATATCCTCTAATTGATACCACTATCATTACCTCATCCCATATGGAAGAAAATGACATATCAATACTATGACATCTACTATTATCACATGTCCTCCCACTTTATATGGATGTTTTGAATGACTCACCAAATATGGTGAAACATCTGGTGGCAACATCAAGTGTTAATATCCAAACTAACTTAGGATATGGGCACACAAGTGAGACTTAGATCACCATGTGTAGTGTTAAGTGACCATTTCACTCCCTTGTGATCATATCATGTATGGTGTAGAGATGGATTAAAAATATATTTCAATCAAGCATTAATCAATAAAATCAAGAAAAATGCATAAGAACATAATAATCTAACCCAACCTATTCAAATGGGGTTTTTAAAATGATAATTAAGAGAAAAGGGAAGAAATCATACACAATACCTTCCCAAGATCATCTCATCACACAAATTTATCTCAAAACATGATTTTCCTCTTGATTTGGTGCTCAAGTCTTCAATAATGATACAAGGCAAAGATCCTCCATCATCTCTTACTCACCAATGAAACTAGGCTCATGATATGAAATCAATGTTATGCCTATCAATGAAGCTATCCTACTATAAATTAATAATTATTACCACCACTCACAAATGTCTTACAAAGATAATTCTACATTATAAGTTTACATAAATGAAGCTTAATCAAAGTGGTATTGACCTTCCTATTTATAGACTTTCCAAATTTATCAGGATCAACCATGATCATCCATCTTGAGATGAAGATGTCTGGTGATGAATTAATCCAATTATGTAATTAATATCCATAAATGTCCTCAAAAAATTTGGGAGGAAGGGGAATTAAAGAGGCACAAGAAGCCATAATCATGATATTTGTTACATTTATAGCTTATAGATGACAACCCTTTGATCATGTCATTTGATGATTCAGTTAATAAGAATAAATTTACAACAAAGAAATATTCAATAACTTTAGTGGATTTTTTAATTAAGCTCATAATTTGGTTTAATTTTCCTAAGTAAGATTAATTGATTTTAGTGTAACTCTTTGAAAATTGGTGCATAATTAATCAAATTGGTCAAAAAGTTATATTACTAGATCATAATTTGATTAGAGAGAAATTATAAGATGATGTCAGTTGTGTATGAACCATCATCCCATTAAGGATTTTATTGACATAAAATAACACATTCGTGTGTCATGTGCATTTAAGTTAGATAAAAATATTGATCCAGAGCACCAAAATGTGTTTCCATCATTTTGACATGGAATGATTTAAGAAAAGTTAATAATCACATAAAATGCATTACCCCATTTAGGGATACATTATCCTAAATTGGCACTTGTATACAACAAGCTCAAACCATTTAGCGTGTTTAAGTGATTTTGGCCTAAATTGTGCATTTTCACAAATTTTGAGTAAGATTGACAATTTCATCATAATGGTGTTAGGAATTGGATGCTACATTTTTCCCCTATTTGAGAAGCCATAGTGAAACATTTAGGTGAATCAATGTATTTTCAAATAAAAGATTTGTCAATAATAAATTTGATGGAAATGACTAGTGATGCCCCCTCAAGAGGACATATAAAGATTAAAGAGAAGGATAGATTCACAAAAAGAGAGAGAAAGTGAGATTAACCCATAGAATAGATAAAATATAGATAAGCTAATGCTTGCATGCATTGATTCCATCAATGATAAGAATATAATTAGAATAAAATGGGAGACAATAATTGGGGAATGGGAAGGATATGATCCAAAAATGGAAGAAACACACTTTAAACACACCTAAAGCTAGGGTGCAAGCTACGTGCTTCAAAATTGATCAGTCTTGAGACAAGTTGCACACTAAAATATTTATAGAATGAGGGTAAAATTTTATAGAGATTAAAATTAGAAGAAAAGGATAATTATGTCTTCAAATATAGAATAAATAATAATGTGCTCCATTAGAGATAATTTGATCATTTGATAAAGCAATTTTGACCCAATAGGGGTGATTTTGATCACTGATAAAGAATGGTTTGCCCTTGTAGGGATGGTTTATATTTTTGACTAGTTTAGATATTGTGCCCCATTAGATAAAATTTGAAATAAATATCTCAAGGATATAACCTACTTCATAACTTAAAAATGATCAAGCACAAATAAAGATGTGATGGTCTAAAAGTTGTAAGAGCCACAAAAAAACCAAGCATATGAGGCTGCACAAAGTGATGAAAGAGACAAAAAGATGAATGAAGATGGCTGAGTTGACCTGAGATACATCATGTAGCCAAGTGATACCTACATATTCCAAATGGACCTCAAGCTAATGTACCTCACCCAGAAGTAGCAAAAAATGGAGTACAAAATGAACAAAATAGAAGAAAACTGACCATTATTTGATTAGAATCATAATGTATGCCAAGAGATGCATGTCTTACATAGAGTCAGGTGTGAAGCCATAAGTATCTAGTTTCATTGGTGTTCTTGAGATCTAATCTTCAGAGTTGAATCGACATTGAGACTTGTATCCAAAGCACATAGTGCTTTCTATAGCAAAATGAAATTAGGCATCATAAGTATGAGTAACTTATAATGACATTTTATTTTAATTATGATGAACTAGTTCAAATGTGAATACCTATAACTAAATATAATGGTAAAAATGACCAATACTAGAGTTATAAATATTTACCTCTAAATAAAAAATAAAGACAAAGAAAAATAGTACATAAATGAACCCAACTTAAAATCAAGATATGAGTAATCTAAACTTAAGTAAGAACAAGAATATATAAAAACAAAGAAAGGACATCATAAAAACATGAGATTAAGATATGAATAATCAATATTTATGTGGACCATCAAGATGCACTTGAAAAAGAAAATAAAATAACAAGATCAAATAGGAAAACAAAAGACCAGGAAGAAACAAGAATAAATAAAGGAAGAGATAAGGAGAAAATGAAGATATAAGAAAGAAAAATAAAACACCAATAAAAATCAAATAAATACACAAACAATAGTTTGTATAGTTTAATAATTGTCTAGGTATGTGTAGTAGAGGTATTGCTTTCTACAACATCATAACAAGAACAAGGACACAAAGTTGCTTTTGAGTGATAGGGAAACAACGTAGAAAAAATGGGGGAATAGGATAAAAAGGAAGGAGGTGGCCAAGATGAATCTATATGTATAACACAAGTGACCATTACCTACATAGTTTCATAGATGCATGGTCCAACATGAACTTTAGGCCAAATGTAATTCTCCCAGGAAGTGGGATAGAGGACAAAGTGATGACCAAAAAAAACTTGATTAATGATGTAGAATAAAATGGGATGATAGGAATGGCCTTACCGAAATGACAAGCTAGTGGGATAAATGAGAATGGCCTTGAAAAATGGCAAGCATGTTGGACAATGACTTCAAAATGGTAATATCATGGAGATCAGAATATACAAAAAATGTAAGGTAATGTTTTTATTCTTTTTTGGAACATTTTCTAATGTTTTTGGTGTTTTTTGGATAAGAAATATAAATGGAATATTAAAAAAATAATATATTTCTCATAAGAATGGTCTAGGGAACTACCTAGCTAAGGAAATAGACTTCCATAGGTAAGATCTCAAATAACAACTAAGGCCACCTACAATGGCACATACTCACAAATCAACAAGAGTGAGGTAATCCTACTAAGGAAATAATGCCTACTAAATAGTAGAAAAATAATAGTATAACAATATGTAGTGTGATATAAATATGAATGACCATGTATCAAACCAAAATGATATGGTGCGATATCCATGTTCACTTGTATGTACAAGATGTAAAATAATTTCCATGCTAATTTGCTTTATAAAATTGGCATTGAATGTGTTCATAGTTCCTATGAGTCCTAATCAAGAAAATAATTAGTCAAGGGATAAAAGTGTCCAAGTTACAATAGCATAAGACATGAAAAGAATGTGATTCTCAAAGAAAAAAGTCTAGGATGATTGTGATTCTAAATAGAAGGATATAGGGTGGTATAAAATGTGGTTCTCAAAAATGATCCAAAATAAATATGATCGAAAAGAAGACGGTCTAGAGTAAGTATGGTCCAAAAGAGGATGGTCCAAGGTGGGATAAAATGTGTTTAGAGTGCCAATGGTCTAAACCTTTCACTATCTAGAGTCATGAAAATAATATGGTTCTTGAAAGAATAGTCCAAGGTATATCAAAATGAATATGGTCCATGAGAGGATAGTCTAGGATATAATAATATGATAAAATACTTCAGCACATGTTTCCTCCAAGTATGGGGTCTTGTAGATAATGGTTCAAATGGCTATCAAGCATAGAACCTCTTGAGATGCACAATGTTATTGGGATCTAGAAGTTATTCACCATTTGGAGTAGCCAATCCATATGCCTCTAATCCATAGTTTGCCATGATAACATAAGGTTCTAACCAATTAGGTTAGAATGTACCTTTTTTATTGAATTAAACATTTGGGTTCTTTTGGTTCTCTTTCAAGACAAAATAACCAATCTCAAGCTCTTGAGGGATGATGTACTCATTATAACTTCTTCATAATCTATTCTGATAAGCTTACAAGTTTTCTAGGGAAGCCAAATGCTTACCATCAAGAAGTTCTAGTTCTTTCAACCTTGAGACTCATATGCTTCATCATCCTCAATATCCTCCAAAGATACTCACAATTATGGTAACTCAATCTTAATCTGGATAATAGCTTTTGTGCCATAAACAAGGGATTATGAAGTGGATCTTATAGGGGTTTGATGACTAGTTAGATAATCCCAAAGGGCATGAAAGATTTTTAAGTCCTAATTATGGCCAACATCATTGATAATCTTATTTAAAATGGCTACAATAGTTTTTTTGTATGCCTTGACTTGTCCATTTACTTGTGGGTTATATGGTGTGGATTTTTATGCTTGATTTTGAATTTTTCACAAAGGTATATAACATCTCAGTTTACAAATGATCCACCATTATCAGATATAATACAAGATGGGATGCCATATTAACAAATGATATAGTAATGAATGTATTTATCTATTTGATTCTTGATAATGTAAGTGAGAGGTATGGCCTAAATCTACTTAGTAAAATACTTAGTAGTATTCAAAATATGTTTATGGCCATTTAAAGATGTGGGGTTTATTTTCCTGATGAGATCGAGGCCCTAAGTAGAAAATGGTCATGGAAATATGATCAAATTTAGTGGAAAGGAAGGTACATGTATCAAGTTTCCATGTTATTGACAAGGAACACACCTCCTTAAATAATTTCAAGCATCTGTCTCAATTTTTGGCCAATAATATCATATTTTAAGGAGCTTTTTAGCTAAAAATACACCATTGGTGTGGGCTACACACATTCCTTCTTGAACCTCCTTTAGCACTAACTTGGATTATCCTAAAGATAAATAATGAAGTAGCATTCTATCATAGACTTTACGATAAAGCATGTTTCTAAGGAGGGTATAATGGGCTAGATGGTGAAGGAATAGTTTTTATAGGTTATTAGATAAGTCTGGTGGAAAAACATGATCATGGAAATAATTATAAAAATCTTGGAACCAAGGTAGTTTAGGCAGGGCATTGGGACCAACAATGGTGTATACCTTTTCTAAATTTGGCATAATATGTGTAGGTTGTAGAATATTTTCAATCAAAAATTGATACTCTTTAGTGCTTCTATCAATCTATACCATGGATCCAATCATTTCCATTACATTGATATATTTGTTGTTGACCTTTAACACTTGTTCAAACTATATATATTTAAAATGAGTCTTGAGATTATCTAAAATGTGATTCTAAGGTATAAGCTTGTCATCTTTATTTTGATACTGATCTGTGCTTTGATTGATGATCAACTATGAATCACCATAGACCATTAAGTGTTGTATATCCCACTGAATTACAAGATGAATTCCTATAATAAGTGCCTCATACTCAACCATATTGTTGGTATAATTAAAATTGATGTGGAATGCTTTGGGAATCAGATCCCCTTGTGGTGTAATAAAAAAATGCTTGTTCTAAATCCTTGAGAAGTGAAAGAACCATAAAAATATAGTTTTCATTATTTAGCCTCATTATGCACTTCTTTCACTACTATGACATAATTATCTAAAAAGTCAAATATGAGTGGTTGAGTGTCTATAATAGGGGATTCAAAAAGTTGATCAAGAATAACCTACCCATTGATAGCTTTCTTAGTTTGATACTCAATGTACAATTCACTTTGGATCATGAACCATTTGTCTATGCATCTTGTGAGAGCTACTTTGGTTAATAAAACTTTTAGAGAATCCACCTTAGCAATAATAATAGTTTTATTGTTCAGCATATAATGTCACAATTTTTGGGTAGTGAACACCATATATAAACATGCCTTCTCAATAAGTGTATAATTGTGTTCATAAGCCACCAGTTTATGGCTTAAATAATAGACAATATGTTCTTTACCTTGATCATCATGTTTGGATAAAAGTTCCCCAAGTGCATGTTTAGTTCCTGATATATAAAGAAGTAATGGTTTTCTTAGTGTTGGTGGTCTCAAGACTAATGGGTTAGACAAACAATTCTTGAGATTTACAAATGCTAACTAAATATCTCCATCCCATTGAAATGTGACCCCTTTATTCAAGACGTGTAAAAAGGTGGTACTTATCCATCAATTGAGAAATGAGACTATGTATAGATAGTACTTTCCTTGCATGCTTTATAATTATTTAAGATTTTAAGGTGGAGGAATTTTAACAATATATTTAACCTTATTAGGGTCGACTTCAATCCCTCTTTATGATACAATTAAACTTAGAAATTTTCTTGAAGTGATGCCAAAGACACACTTCTTGGGATTCAGGTAGACTTTATATTCACATAGGCTCTCAAAGATTCTCCATAAAATTTTAGAATGTCTAACACATGTTCTTAATTTTGACAGTTGTCATCAAAATAGTCCTCAAAAATAGCATGCATGATGTCATGGAAAATGATAGTCATGGCATGATAATAAGTGGATCCATTTTTCTTCAAGCCAAATGGCATGACTTGATAACATAATATTCCCCAAGGAGTGGTGAATACAGTCTTGTGTTGTTCTTCATGAGCTATGTTGATTTGATTGTATCCAAAAAATACATCTATGAGGGATAGCATCTCCTACCCAAGGGTAAAATTGATGGTCATTTTAATGTTGGGTAGAGGAAAATCATCTTTAGGGTATGATTTGTTGATATCTCTAAAATCAACACAAAGATGTATACCGTGTGGCTTTTTACTGATTGGAACTATATTTGATATCCATTTAGAATAGTCCAATGGTCTAATGAACCTTACTCCTAATAATTTCTCCAATTTAGATTTTACTAGAAGGGTGATGTGTGGATGTATCTTTCTCAATTTTTGTTTAACTAGCTTGGCATCAAGATGAACAACAAGTCGATGCACAACCAAGTGAGGGTCTAAGCTTGGCATGTTTGAGTATGCTCATGTAAAAATATCAATGAAATCCATCAAAATGGATATAACTTGTTCATGTTCTACTATAATAAGGTAATCTCCAAGATAAACAATTTTGGGATCATCATATGTTCCTAAGTTCACTTCAATTGTGTTCTCTATAATAAGTGTAGAACCATCTTCAAGAATATTAGGCAACGTGTGATCGTGATCAGCTTCTTATGTTATATTTTCTTCTTTTTATTCCTCCCAAATCTCTTGGTAATGTGATGAATCTAAATTCTCCATCTCAAGTAATAGCCAACTAACAAATATTTCAAGAAACTCAAGAGCAAGATGCTTAAAGAATTTTTTTCATTTTGTTATGATGTTAGTATTGGATATAAAGTTAAGACTTGATGGACCTTGATCATCCTTTCAGGATGATCAAACTTTCCTATTTTAGAGTGATTGAAATTGGTTTTCACTCAAGGGATTGTCTTTTTCTTTACTTTTTTGCTAATCAATAAGTGCCTCAAAGAGGTTTTCACCCAAAGATCTTGATGTTTTATCTTCTTTATGACCATGAAATGTTTCCTGCTCTCCAAAGTAGATAGAAGGATCCAATAAAAAATCAAATCCTTATTTGTGATCATCAATGGGTAATCCTTCTCTAAGGTCCATATAATTTGTAATTGATTATTCATTATAGAATTCATCAAGGCATATGACCAAATTTTGTTGGTCATAATCAATGAGTTTGGGATGGGAAAGACATAGGCAGCAATGAGGTGTTAAAATCATAATGGTATTTGAATCAAATAAATATAAGTCAAAAATATCATCAAAAAGTCTATAATGGGACATTACATCACTACCATGAGTCTCATCATTAGTCGATTTAGGAGAATCACTATCAAAAGTCATAAAGTAACCCCTAGGTGGTATAAATATGAGACCATGATTCAAATTAGGTACTCAAATTGATAAATGTTCTAGGATTCCTTGTTATCGTGGGCCAAAGACTTTTCTTATATAATCAAATTTATCCATGATCTAATTAGGGATAAGATATTTTAGATTTTAAAATCAATCAACAATGCCATCAGAATATAACCAGTATCCTTCAATTAAATCCTCTCTATGTTATGTTGGTGAAGTAGTAGGTAAAAATACCCTAGGTGGTTTCCATTGATATTTATTCTATTTCCAAATCAAGTTAGCTTTGTTAGGGCTCTTGGAAGGTTTGGGTTTACCAAATGTTTTAGGAGACTTTGGTAACTTAACAATATAGAAGTCATCATTAAGATAGTACATGGTAATTCCCACATCTTATATAGAAACCTATTTTTCAATAGATGTAGGAAATGAATCGAACAAAGTGAAATTAATGTCACTAGGGTTGACATAACTATGTGATGGTGGATGCGAAACTATTTCCTTATTTTTATTTGTAATAAATTCAAAACCCAGACAATAGTTTTAATTATGAAACTCATCCTCTAAATGTTTACAATACTAATAAGGTTGTTGATTGGTAGGAATAGTAACCTTGATCTCATAGTGGGGAAACTTAAGTCACTGATACAAGGTATATGGAATAACCTCTACTTTAAGGATCCAAGGATGACCAAGAAGTATGTTATAAGGTAAATCAATGTCCATAATATGTAATAATGTATGGTGGGAAACAAACCCAACAATGATTGGCAAATAAATGGTACCAAAAGACTCCCTCCCAACATTTTCATAAGCCTTTATGGTGATTATCTTTGGCTAAATATCCTTCATAGTGTATCCCAATATCTATACCAATTTAAGGGACACTATGTTCAATCTTGAACCATTGTCTATAAGAACTAACTTCATTTTATGGTTTTCAATGACTACCTCAATATATAGTGGGTTATTATCATTTGGATCAAGTGTGGACATGTATTTTTGATCAAATGTGACTTTTTGAAATGAAGACAAATGTCCCATTAGGTTTTGTAACTGTTCAAGATTAATATCATTGGGAATAGTGGATTTTTACAAAAGGTTATTCAAAATAGTATTATAGACTTCAAACGTACATAAGAGTTCTAAAATAGAAATATGTGTAGGGGTTGTACTCCTTTGGTCTAATAGGATATAAGACTTTTCAATTGTAGGATGAGATGATTTACCTTTGGTTGGCATACTATTTGAATTTGGATCTAAGGTTTTTTAATTATAGGATGAGATTATTTACCTTTTGTTGGCACACTATTTGAATTTATATCTAAGGCTTTTCAATTGTAGGATGAGATGATTTACCTTTGGTTGTCACAATATTTAAATTTGGATCTGATGGCATAATGTTTATGTTGGGTTCTATATAAGAAGAAGGCAAAGGGACCTAGAGGGTAATTCATGAGTGTCTAGTTGTGACTGCATAATGTAGAGGCGGTAAGGAGCCATTATAATTAGAAGATGAAGACAAAGGTTCTTAGAGGGTGACTCATGGGCATCTAATTGTGTTGAAGAAATTTTGAGTCAATGAAGAGCCATTATAATTAAAGGAAGAATGAGGTCTAGAAATATTAACCCATGCAAATGGATTTGTAACAAAATTATGTGAAGTTGACATAGTGTTACTAGAGGGAGAGGGGCTTAACCCTATAATAATGGATCCTATACTTTGAGGAACATGATAAAATGCATGGGATTTGATAGTAATAGTGGTAATTTGGGTTGTATAAACATGTCCCATTGTATTTTTATAGTCGTAAGGCATGTTATTGTAACCCAAGTTATTAGCATGTGTATTATGATCTTGATTATGATTATGCTGATTATGATTTTGACCTTGGTGTTATTTCTAATTTTATCCTTGGTTCTAATTATTTTATGGTTGATTTTTATTATGTTGAGGAAAGCTATATTTATATATTCCCATATCTTAATTAGTGTCCTATGGGACAAATTTAATTTCAGCTTCCCCACTCTCAATTAGATCTTCAATAAGGTACTGCAATTAGTTGCATTGATAAGCACCATGACTAGTAACATGATGAAAGTTACACCACTCATTTTAATTATAACAATTTGGATTTGGATGATCTATATGAAATGGCCTTGGTATTGACTATATAATCAAGTTAGGTACTATGAGATTTTAGAATACTATCTCAATAGGATCTCCCAATTTGCTAAAGACTCTAAATTGATTGTGGAATATCCTCTATGGAGGGACTCTTTGTAGATTAGGTGGTGGATTAAGGGGAAATAATTACACATTTGGAGATGGTGAGGCCTGCACCATTTGTACATGTCCTAAATCAATCACGTCATTCCCTACCATATTTTTGTTCTTGTTAAAACCATTAGGTTTCTCTTGTGCAACCATTTAAACTAGTGATTGGGTTTGATTTGACATTTGACTCTATACATAAATCTTGACAAGGAATTTAGAAATAATTCCCTTCTTAATTTGTACACCTTTTTCTAAAATTTCTTCAAAAGTGTTTGCATAAGCAAGCCATAGATTGTGTGTGACCTCAGGGTGTATGTTTTGTGCAAAAATGTCCACCAACTATTTATCTAGAAAATTATGTTGAAAGTGGCATGCTAATGCTCTCCACCACTGTAGATATGTTTTGAATCTTTTTCCATCATGTTGTTTGGATTTTCAAAAGTAAACAATGGTCAATTCATGTTTAATGTTGTATGAGAAGTGGTTGATGAACTTTTTAAATAAGTCATTGCAATCTACAACTGATCCCTTGGGTAACTTAAGTATCCAATCTAAAGCTTATCCTACTAAAGTTTGTAGAAATAAATAAATCAAATAAACTCTACTATAAGAAACCTCTTGGCATAACATAAACAATGCCTGAATGTGTTCACGAGGGTCACCCTTTCCTTTGTATTTGTCAAATTTAGGTGCCTCAAAATGAGATGGAAAGGGGACTTGGAGAATACTCAAATAAAATGGATATGGACATATCTCATTGAATTTATTCCTCTTAAATCTATTACCAGTCTCCAATTATGATTATAGAATTCCAATATTGCATGTTTGGTGTATTTATGGGTGGAATATAACTCTATTGGGGTGGTATGTTCCCCTACTATGTGTATTTGTTATTGATGTACACCCTATAATTTGACACTTTGTTTTGGTTCACTCCTTGATTTGAGTAAGTCATTGATTCTTATGTTTGTAAACATTCCCAAAAATCTATTGCCTTTAATTATATCTGTTATTTTGATTTTGTGGAGTTCATGGTCTATTTACCAATGTACATGTTGGTTGAGATGAACTAGCCAAATTATTTTGTATGATTTCTTCAATACATATTGGTTTTGGTCTTTGGTTTTCTGAAGGAACAAAAGGTTCTTGATGATTGAAAAATGTATACTCCATTTCTAGCCAAGCATGTTATGGAACCTCTTGTGTCTTTTTATTCTCATTTGAGACAATTGAATCCCTCATCATTGTGTTCTCAACAAAATTTTGTTATGTAGGTTCAACCACATTCCCGTGTTCCTTGGAAGTGTCAATGTATATTGAAGTAGCAATTAAAGATTTAGTTAAGTTTACGATAAATTAGTCTACATATAATTGACTTATATTTTTAATCTTGGTGAGAAGATCTTGATCATTTGGTTTTGACTCTATGAGTATTTCCATTCCTTTTCTAGAAGAAGGTGTGTTTTATTTTATAATGTGCATGAGGGATTGTTCTTTTTGTTTCTCTCCTTCTCTAACCAGGGTATGTAATTATTCCATCGAAAGGTTTGAGGGTAATCTAGCACAAAATTTGATCAACCTTAGGAGTGATTCATCTTTTTCCTCTAGGGGTTTATATTATAAATAGTCTTATTTAGATCCTACGATTGTCAGAATGTCTTCAAAGACCACATAATTGTCTTGACCATCATAAAAATGATCCTCCTCATAGTTAGGTCCATAAGAGACCCCACTATGAGTATACTTTTGAGTCATGTCTAATAGGTTTATTCTCTATATTTGGAAAAAAATAATCAAACATTTAAACAAGGTATGGGTTTTTATCTTTTCTCGACAAATGACAAAGAACAAAAGAGACTATAATAAGAAGAAGGTAGTATAGTACCACACAATTAAAATAATGTATTCATAAAATTACTAAACCTTGGGTAGGGTTGAAATCATATAATTTAGAAGAGGTTATGATAACTCAAAAACCTAAGTGTAAACTAGTATACCAAACATATATTTAGAGATACATCAATACCATAAAAGCTAGTTTAACTTCAACAAGTTTTTACTAGGAACCTAGAAAAAATCCATTTGGATTAGGAAGGTTACAATGCAAACTAATAAATTTAAGATGTGAAAACATGAAATAATTCCTAAGTATAAAAATAAAACCAATCAAGCAACACATGGCTGCCACATGGTAATATAAGGTAGAATAAAATGTTTCTATAACTTAGAGTGTGAGAAATACACAAGACAATATAAGTTCACAATGATCAAATGATGATGATGAGTCTATAAATGACCTTCAATACATTTGGAAAATTGAACCCAAGTTAACTTAAGTCAAGTGAAAATGGAAAAGATGATTAACACCTTAACCTAGAACTTAGAAAGGTAAAATTTTGACTTTGAATTATCAATGGACTTAAAGATTTTTGTAAAATGATCTATACTCAAATAGGTAGCATAACAACATTGCTTAGACAAAGATAAACATAATGTTTAAGATGATGATTTGAACAAGTTAAAGATGATTTGGATTTGACTAGAGTAAAGCCTCTTTGTTCAAAAAAATATTGGACAAATGTGTTTAGTTATGATGTGTTATTTACAAACAAGTTTTAGACTCAAATCAAGACCAAGTAAAGAAGTAAAGACCAGATACAACTAAGTAAATTTTCCTAAGCCCTAAACCGATAAGGTTTCATTATATTATTAAAATCCATATATATGCATGATCTTGAGAGGATTTTAAGTGTTAATCCAAAAATAAAAGTATAAGAGTTGGTAGGTTATTTTATACCTCTTTCTCCCAAGAGATTATACGATGACATGGACCTTTGGGTTACTCACCTTACATCAACAATACTTTATGGTAAGTGGGGTTATTATAAAAATTATAATTTATGACCATCTAGATGGTCCCAACTGTGGATAATGCTAGAAATGCAACACACCAACTAGATCCATATAAATTGACTTATTTTGAAAAGGTCTTGTCATTTTAACAACCACTACATTTGTTAATTGCTTAGTGTAGTGTGATGTATTCATTTATCATATATTCTAAGTTGGACTACCACTAACAAAGTTTACTTCACCACTTAATCAAACATCCTAGTGGGTCACCCACAATTTGTATACCCCACCCATAGAGAAGGGTTGAAGTCAATGTCAAGAGATGAAACCCTGGGTCATATCTTCCCTAAATAACTCATGAAAAGGATATTAACTTCCCTCTACAAGCCAAATTGCATAAAATAAATTATCTAAGTGAAAAATATTTATAGTTTGTTTTTAGATCACCCAAACCATATGGGTTTTTGGGAGAGCCTAAACAACTTCATTTTCATGCCTTGGACAAAGGCACAATCACAAGGAAAAGGTGTTTTTGGTCACCCAAGTTCCCTAAAGGGGATGGGGGAGAGCATACATGCACTCTTCAACTTGCTCAAAAAATTAAAAAGTCTAATATGATGTAGCATAAAACAATACACTTTTTAAAATATTTCAATTTAAGTGAATGTTAGTTTTGTTGGTTGAATATTTTGTCGATCAGCGTACTGATAAACAAAATAGGTCTGATCAGCCAAAGTAGGAAGATTAGTGATACAAATGTGTAGGTTTACCATATCAGAAGGGGAGTGATCTCTCCTCTCATCAAGGGGAGGTTCCTTATAGGTATGTTATATATATATATATATATATATATATATATATATATATATATAAATAGAAAGTAATACTCAAGGGTAGGACAAACCATCCATCTCTCTTTATTCAGAGATGATGCATGAAAATCAAAGGAGAAACTCAAGGAAAATGATAGAAAGAACTCCTATTCTTTCAGAAGTATTATTTAGCAAGCCACAAGAATACTCCAGGTAGCAACTGCAAAATGTAGCAAAAGATGTAATAACTAGCAAATCGAGATGCAACACAAAGTCTCCACCTAAATTACTCAAGATTAAGATACAAAGGACAATGAGGGCACAAAGTCATCCCAAGTTCCTTTACATAGAAATGAAAAGAAAACACACTAAAGGCAATTATGGGGGCACAAAGTCTCTTCACAGTTAACTCTTCAGGACACCTTCTTGACTGCTATCACTAATTCTGCTTGTTGAATTAAAGGAACAAAAGATATATTAAGGAAAAAGGCATAAGAATAGTTTCCTCAACAACAAAGATATCATAGCACAAAGTCTAAAAACTCACTTTCTTTCTTATTCCAATAAAAAAATATGATCATCAGACTAAGCTCAAAGTCTCAAAAATGCCTTTCAATTTGGGCAGAGTTTCATTCTGATTGTCAAAAAGATATATCTTTACAATAAAAGAGAGTCCCTTATATAGCCTCTTCAAGAAGGACTTGGGAATAGTAACACATCATGTTGCATTGAAATCTATTGAGAAGATAGGCTAAAACTTAGGGGCATTTAACCATTTTATTTTATCAATGTAGAGAAGCAAGTCACACTATTGAAAGTTTTTAACCTTCAATGTCCACCTGGTGATCTAATCCTACCTTCATCATTCCTCCTTTTCTAGTTAATTGAATTGGGTCCTGGATTCAATTTGTTGTTCTATTCCTTCCTCGCTTTCTACTGGTCTTAGCCTTAAATCCTATGAATGAATTCAGGTCCATAGATTCAAAGGATCAACGGCTAGTTTATGAGCTTTAAAATTGATGTTCGCACGCCCATCACTATGTTTTCAACAGCTAGTTCACTATCTTGAATTTGACGTCTTCAGGCACGTCACCCCTTGGTCCTTCTTCGGCTTTTTTGTTTGTCACTTTCCCAAAAATAAATTGCCCTTTTGGGCCTTAAGAAATGATCTGCCTTGGGTCAAGAAGAGCCCCCCGCAAAGGTATCTACCCTTTGGGTGGTCTTCAAATGGCCTTCAGGCTTCTTTATTCTAGCGGGTCGCTAGATTCCTCCTTCAGATTTCTTGTTTTATATCTTCCCTAAGGGAAGATGACCCTTTAGCTTCAAGGAAATGTCCTTCAATTTGGTAGCCAAGAGTCCCCCACAAGGGCACCTGCCCTTTGGGGTCCTTCGACGGCCTTTTCATTAGAAGTCTTTTGTGGGCTTTCCTCGGGGTTTCTCCATGGACAAATTCCCATAGAAAAAAAGTCCACAGACATTTTCCATGGACAAAAAGTCTGAAAAAAATTCCCGTAGACAAAAATTCCATGGACAAAAAGTCTATGGAAATTTCTCGTGGACAAAAAGTCCACAGAATTGTTTCATCCATTTGCCTTGGTTATTTATTCAAGATTTTTGCCTGTAGCTTCTTTGAATTCTTTTAGATTTTTTGTCTGAAGGGATTACTTCAGACAAAATTCTTAAGGAATTATGCCTTAGACTTTTTTGAATGACATAAACAGAAATCTAAAAGAAATTACCTTTTGAGGCTTCTTTGAAAATGACCCTTCTGAAGGGTACTTTTGTCATCCAAGTGCCCTCCATAAAGGCACTTGTCCTTTAGGAATATCTATTAATATTTTGCATTTAAACCACTCCTTTGAACCATCTAAGTGAACCACTTGGTTGAACCAAACTATTAAACCATTTGATTGAACCAAACGTTGAACCGCTCCATTATACTAAGTCGATGAACTGCTCTGGTGAACCACTTCATTGAACCAAGGCAATGAACCGCTTTGTTAAACCAAACATTGAACCAAGTTGATGAACCAATCTTTGAACCAAAATGGTTCAAGCTGATGGTTCAAGCTGATGAACCAATTGAATGAACCAAGCCTTTGAACCAAGTGGATGAATTGAGCATTGAACCACTTGATTGATCTTGCCTTTGAACCATTTGTTTGAACCAACTGTTGAACTAAGTTTTGGTTCAACCATTCAAATGAAGCCTTAAACTGAATGATGAACCATTTGATTGAACCAAAGGATGAACCAAAGAATTGAAACAAAGTAGATGAACTACCCAAGTGAAACAAAGCATTGAACCTTTTGAACTTTGAACTCATTGAACCTTTGAACCAAAGTGGTTCAATGGTTCAAGCCTTCTTTGCTTATATGCTTGCTAATGGAGATTTTTGATTGAACCAAGGCACTAAACCAATCCTAAAAATGACCAAGTGTTAGAAACTAATTCTTTTGGTTGAACCCGCCTGCATAAGTATTTGAACCTATAGAAATGAACCTACCTGCAGAGTCTATAGAAATCAATTCTATAGAAATCAACCTGTAAAGCCCATTAAACTTGGCCTATAGAGTCCATAGATTTTCTCTTCCTATTGAGTCTATAGATTTAAGCCTGCAGAGTCTGTAGATTTAAGCTTGTAGAGTCCATAGATTTAAGCCTACAAAGTCTGTAGATTTTTGAGAAGCTTGAAAAATGAGGAATTTGAATGCCCAAGACAAATTTTGAAAAGGGAAGAGACAATTTTGGTTTTTAGGACCAAAATAGTTCAAATGTTGTCCCAAAAATGAGTGATATTTTTTAGGGGGACAACAGCTGGCTCCAGTTGGGGAACTTCTATCAATTGAAAAAAGAATTGAAGGGAGTAGAATCTAGAATCTCCAGTATCTTCATGTGTACCATTGGGTTATGCAGTCATGCTACCCAGAAATGAAAGGTATCAAAAAAAGAAAACAAATAAAACAAAATAGAATTAAAACTATACAAATATACATATATATAGATGCAATGATCTGATACTTCAAGAGTTGAAGTGTTTCAGATGCTACCCATTGTGAGGCAGAGAAAAGAGTGTGCCATCTTGATATTTCATCAAAAATATATTTTCACCAATGCGCTGATGAATTATAAATGGGCCTCTCCAAAGGGAGTCAAATTTTCCATGCATCCCTTTTGGTTCTCTCCTTTTGTCCCACAGCAGGACTTGATCCCCAATCTAGAAATCACAATTTTTGGCCTTCAAGTCAAAGAGTTTCTTTACCAGTCTTTGATGAGAAACAATTATATCCACCATCATGGTTCTCTATTGCTTTAGCTCAGTCAGGCACATGATTCTTTTATCAAGAGAGATTTTATGTGTCTGATCTTCAATTGCCTTTGCCAATTTCAAGGCTGGCAATTCTAAGGTGATTGGTATCTCAGCATTGATACCATAAAGAAGTTGAAAAGGAGACATACCAATTACCCTCTTTGGTGTGATTCTATTTGCCCATAGAGCATAAACCAATGCTATATGCAATGTCTTTTGATTATCATCTGCTAGCTTCTTCATGATATTTACCAGGTTCTTATTGCTGGATTTAGCCTGTCCATTCCCTTGTGGAAAATAATCAAAAGAATGAGAAAGTATAATTCCATAATGGAAATAGAATTGTGTAACCTCCTAAGAGGTGAAACAAGCTGCATTATCATAATAATTTTGATTAGAACTCCAAACCTGGAAATGATATTCTCTTTGAGGAAGTTGCATACAACTTCTAAAGTAGCATGCTTAGTTGGGATTGCTTCCACCCACTTGGTTAAATAATCAGTTGCTGTAAGGACATAATCATGTCTAACACTTGAAGATGGGTTTATTGTCCCAATAAAATCAATCCCCCATTTTTGGAAAGGTTCTTCTATGATCACTGGCTTGAGAGGCATAGCAGCTAACTTGGGTCTTTCAACAAATTGCTGACAGAGTTCACATTTTCTCACCCACTTATGTGCATCTTGGAAAAGAGTTGGCTAGTAATACCTAACTCACAGAATCTTGTGAGCAATCACATGAGTAGAAAATGTCCTCCATAGGCATATTTTGGAAAGATTTCAAAAGTTGGCTTTGTTGCTCTTTGCCTACACAGCAAAGGAATACTCCATATATGTTTCTCTTGTACAAGTTGTTGTCCCAAAGGACAAAATTGGCAACTTTCAACTTGATAGTCCTCCTTTTTTTGTAAGACAAATGAGTAAGACATTTACCATAATTAAGGAAATGAGTGATACCTAAATACCACTCATTGGTAGTGGAGACAAAAAGGACTGTTGGTGTCTCTTCCACTTCAGTTTCTTCACACTGTGTGTCTTCTAGCTTATTGTCAGCAATTATTTGGCATAGGCCTTTACCCCTGAACAATTTTGTCAGTTTGATGTCTAGATCAAACTCTTGGATATTTGCAATCCAATTACCTCTTTTCGTGCCAAACTCCTGCTGAGTTAATATAGACTTGACTGTAGTGTCAGGAACTAAGGCAGTAGTGTGTGAATTCAAAATATAGAAGTGGAAATGTTTGACTACTTTCACCAACACATAATCATGCCTCTCTAAATTTGAATACTTCAACTCATGGGTTTTGAGAGGGCAACTCATGAAAGAGATAGGATATTCCAAACCTTCCTTGTCATATTGAACAAGAATTGCTGAAAGAGTGTGTTCAAATGCATAGCTGTATATGATGAAATATTTGTTGTAATCTGGGCAAACCAAGGTAGGGGCATGAGAAATGGCAGTCTTCATATCCTAAAATGCTGAATTTCCTTCTCTAGTCCAACTGAAGATGGTCTTCCCTTTCATCATGTTCACAATGTGTCTAGTCTTCTCAGCAAATTTAGGGATGAATCTCTGTAAAAAAATCACCTTTCTGAAGAAAAAATGAACAACATTTTTGCTTGTAGGAAAATTAATCTCTTGAATAGACTTGACTCTATCTGAGTCAATCTTTATGCCTTCTTTTGACACAATGTGTCCAAGGATTTTCCCCTCTATTACTCCAAATATAGACTTTTTAGGATTTAAAGAAATACCATTCTGGTGACAGCACTCCAACACTTGTTGTAAATGGCGTACATGATTAGATCAATGCTTTGAAAAGACAATCAAGTCATCAAGGTATACCAATATGAATTTACCAATCTCATCTTTGAAAGCTAGATCCATTGCTCTCTAAAAGGTAGCACCAACATTTATTAAACCAAAATGCATTATTCTATATGCAAATGTACCCCAAGGTGTGGTGAATGCAATCTTGTGTTGGTATGTTTTACCAAATTCAACTTGATTATATCCTAAGAAGCCATCTAGCATTGATAACATCTCTAAACCTATTACTGTCTGAAGTACTTGATCCATAATTGGCAAAGGATAATTATCTTTCAAAGATGCTTGATTCAGATTTCTAAAATCTACACAAATGCAAATTTTGCCATTCTTCTTCCTTACAGGCACTATGTTGGCAATCCATGTGGAATGATGGATTGGGAAGATGATTCTAGCATTTAAAATTTTTTGTATCTCAAATAGAATAGTACCTGATATTTTTAGATTATACTGTCTAGATTTTTGCTTGTAAGGCATTGAGTTAGCCTTGAGAGGAATGTCATGGCAGATTTCATCAGGTCTGAGAGACTTCAGGTCTTCATAAGAATATGCTAAGACATCCATGTATTGATAGAGCAAAGTGGTGAACTTGAATCTTTGTTCAGGTGTGTAGCACTTACCAATGTTAAACATCTTAGGATTTTATTTAGTGGTCAGATTTACTTGATCAAATCCCTAAGAGAAGCTCAAGTCTATTTGTTATTATTTGATGAATCTATCATGCTTGTCAAATAGCTTCTTAAGAGAAAATAGGCCTTTGGGAATTTTATTTCCTTTCAGTTGTAAGAATTCTTCATTTATATCTAAACTAGATTCAAAGGTTGATTCATTCTTTTGAGATTCACTACCTTCAAAATGTAGTTGTTCAAAATTGTCTTTTCATTCCAAGAAGGCAATGATTTGATGATAATCATTGAATACTTGCCAATAATTAGCATTGTCAAGAACACTTGGTCTATAGATTAGCTCAATAATATATTTGTCTTCTTTGAAATCTGAGTGGGGAACTAAAAGAGTTCTTGAAATAGCAAGTGCATTAGCTCTATCATTAGACTCTCTGGGTATGGTAGAAATGTTGAAAGCATCAAAGCTTTCAATTTGGTCCCAAACCAAGTTACGGTAGTGGCATAATCTTTCATTCTTGGTTTGGTATAAGTTCCTCACTTGAGAAACCACTAATTTAGCATCCCATTTGGCATGAAGAAACTTGATGCCTTTGTCTTGAGCAGCCTTCATGCCAAGCAACAGAGATTCATATTCAACTGTAATATTAGTGTTGCTAAACTGTAACTTGTAAGATGAAGGCAATATATCTCCTTGAGGAGATATCAACATAATCTCAGCTTCTGAACCGGTAGAGGAATAACTACCATCAAATTATATAATCCATATTTTGTATGATACTAATTTTTATTTAGACTTTCCTTCATCAGAGATGGAGGATATTTCTTCATCTGTATTGCAGCCTACTAGTTTTTCTACTATTTTTGTTGAACTAATTTCTGAGTTGACACTTTCAAGAATTATACGAAGTGTTTCATGAACTTCATTTGTAGATAGAAAATAGTTACCCATACTTGTGGATTCAAAAAGAATTTGAGATTCAGGGGATGATGTTTGGGTGACCACATATTTTGCCTCCTTTTCAGGGAGCAACCTCTTCATTATGCCTTGTACAGGGATCCTTGCCTCAGATAGATCCATGCTTAGTTCTCCTCCCATGCCCTTACAGAAATTTCATCCAAGCAAAATACCATAGGATGTTGGGACATCATCCACCAAGATAGTCATCTTGATTCTCTTGTTTGTAAAGGCTACAAATGCAAAATGGGCATCTTTGATTTGCCCTAGTAATGGTACTTGTTTGTTCTCCATGGAGAAACATCTCTCAAAGGTTTTGGTCAATGTGAGACCTAGAGACTCAACTACTTTAGTAGGCATGACATTATCAAATGCACCTGAGTCTATAATATAGTTACTCAACTTGTGGCCATTAATTAACAAGGAAACATAGAAAGGTTCTATTTTTCTGGGAGTAGCTGGCAGAGTAATGACCAGATTATTTTGAATAGATGTGTTCTTTGGAGAATAAGGAGTTACCTTTTTAGCTTTTTGTCTTGCAGGGATAGTTTGGTTCTTGACATATTGGACCAGCTTATTCAATTGATCAAGATTGGACTGCAAATATTTGAACTCAGACATTTGTATTTTTGTCTTTTTTACATGATCAATTATGTCAAATGGCTAAATTGAACTAGGTATAGAGAAAGGTAATTAAACTTTCTGAGTTTTAGGAGGGATGGGAGGTGGGCTAGTTTGCGAATTTGAAGTAGAAGGGGAAGGAAAAATTGATGTATTTGCCTTTTGGGTGATCATCGAATCCTCTAATTGAAAAGGCAGAATGGTTCCACACTTAGCAATCATGACTACTGGTTGCAGTTTCTCTTTTGTCTTCCCTTTATTATCTTGCTGGACTAATTGGTTTTTAGACCTAGTAAACACTGCATATGATCCATCAAAAGCTTCTCCTTTCCTTCCAGGTTCATCCTAGTAGTTCAAGAAACCAATGTGGGAGTCACTAGCTGATTCTTCTTAATTTTATTCAAAGAGATCATCATCATTTTCTTGATTCAATTTAGGCTAGAAAGAGAACATTGATTCTGCTTCAAAATATCCCATTGCTAAATTAGTTGGAGGAGATTCTAGGGCATGTTTCCCTTATGGGGGAGGAAGGTGATTCTGTTGCCCTTGACTCTTGGTAGCATTGCCCTGATATGATTGATTTGGGAATGTCCTTTTGTATGAAGGAGCAGAAGACATTCTTTGAGCCATTTGCTTTTTGAGAGCAAGCAACTCATTTGCCAATTTTTACACCATTGGATTTTTGGTTCTTGTAGATGAATATTAAGAAGATGATGAAGCTCTATTTCTATTTGGATCTCTTATTATCTTCATTGATAGGATGAGATCATCTTATACCTCAGTGACCAAATGTTGAGCTACAACAAGATCTATTTGACCAACACATCTCAAGAGAAAACTTACTTTAGGTAGCTAAGAATTAATGAAAAAGCATTTGAGATTCTCAGTGGTAGGTCAAGTAATTATAGGAATTCTATTTCTCAATTTGTCAAATTTGGCTATGAAGTCTCTCATAGGCTCATAAGGCTCTTTCTTCATCTATGTAAGTTGAGCTAGAAGTGCATGTGCATCTTCTACAGGTTTAAATCTGGCTTCAAACTTATCTTTGAGGGTATTCCAATCAGTTACTGACTGAGCCTGTAGATGATAAAACCAATCTGTAGCAGCACCTTGTAATGTTTCTACAAATATCCTAACTACTACATCTTCAAATTCTACTCTAATTACTCCACAGGCTATGTTGAAGGCTGCAATGTGTTCATCAGGATGAACTTTCCCATCACTATATAATTTGAGGAAATTCTTCCTTAAACTACGTGGAAGCTCATGTAGAGGTGAATTAAGATTGAGAGGACCAAAATCATTACCCCAGGGGCCTTGAACTACCATTATAGGATTATGAAAAGGAGGGATAATAAATCTCAAAGGGGTAATTATTGGCAAAGCTTTATCAATAGTAGAAGTAGATACTTCATCTAGTAATGGAGATCTAAATTTAGTAGGAGGAAAGCTCTTGGTTCGTTGGAGACAAGATGGTGAAGGAAACAGAACAAAATCACTTTGTTGTACCAAATCGAATGCAAGGTCAATGATACCTTTAGCCATTTGGATTTGTGTATACCTTGAATATGCCAGATTGTGAAACAAAAATGGGAAAAGAATTGCCCTTGCTTCAGTTTCTAGCTTGAGGCTTTAAACAATGCATTCTTTCCTGGTTAGTGTGGAGGTGAATGGATAGATTATAAATGGCTAATGGATATTATATCCCCAATGGAGTCACCAAAAATTGTTGGTTAAATATTTTTTTGATCAGCGTACTGATAAAAAATAGGTCTGATCAGCCAAAGTAGGAAGATTAGTCATCCAAATGTGTAGGTTTACCACATCAGAAGGGAACTGATCTCTCCTCTAATCAAGGGGAGGTTCCTTATAAGTATGATATATATATATATATATATATATAATAATAATCAAGGGTAGGACAAACCATCCATCTCTCTTTCTTTAGAGATGATGTGTGCAGATCAAAGGAGAAACTCAAGGAAAATGATAGAAATTACTCCTCTTCTTTCAAAAGTACTATTCAGCCAACCACAAGAGTGCTCCTGAGAGTAACAGCAAAATGTAACAAAGGATGTAATAACCAGCAAATTGAGATGCAGCACAAAGTCTCCACTTGAATTGCTCAAGAGTAAGATACGAAGGACAATGAGGGCACAAAGTCATCCCAAAGTCCTTTACATAGAAATGAAAAGAAAACACACTAAAGGAAATTATGGGGGCACAAAGTCTCTCCACAATTAACTCTTCAAGACACCTTCCTGACTGCTATCACTAATTCTACTTGTTGAATTAAAGGAACAAAAGATATATTAAGGAAAAAGACATAAGAATAGTTTCCTCAACAACAAAGATATTACAGCACAAAGTCTAAAAAATCACTTGCTTTCTTATTCCAATAACAAAATATGATCAACAAACTAAGCTCAAAGTCTCAAAAATGCATTTCAATTTGGGCAGAGTTTTGTTATGACTGTCAAAAAGATATATCTTTACAATAGAAGAGAGTCCCTTATATCACCCCTTCAAGAAGGACTTGAGAATAGTAACACATCATGTTGCATTTAAATCTATTGAGAAGATAGGCTAGAACTTAGGGGTGTTTACCCATTTGATTTTATCAATGCAGAGAAACAAGTCATGTTATTGAAATTTTGCAACTTTCAATGTCCACCTAGCAATCTGATCCTACCTTCATCATTCCTCCTTTTTTGGTTTATTGAATTGGGTCCTAGATTCAATTTATTATTTTGTTCCTTCCTCACTTTCTACTTGTATTGGCCTTAAAGCTTTTGAATGCATTCAGGTCTATAGATTCAAAGGATCAATGGTTATTTTATGAGCTTTAAAATTGACGTTTGTGTGCCCATCACTATGTTTTTAATGGCTAGTTTGCTATCTTGAATTTGACATCTTTAGGCGTGTCATCCCTTGGTCCTTCTTCAACTTTTTTTTTTGGCACTTTCCCAGAAATAACTTGCCCTTTCGAACCTTAATAAATTATCTACCTTAGGTCAAGAAGATCCCCCCACAAAGGTATCTGCCCTTTAGGTGGTCTTTAGATGGCCTTCGAGCTTCTTTATTCTGGCAGGTCACTAGATTCTTCCTTCAGATTTGTCATTGTATATCTTCCTAAAGGGAATGTGACCCTTCAACTTTGAGGAAATGTCCTTCAATTTGGTAGCCGAGAGTCCCCTGTAAGGGCACCTGCCCTTTGGGGTTCTTCGGCAGCGTTTTCCTTAGAAGTCTTTTGCAGGCTCTCATTAGGTTTTCTCCACAGACAAATTCCCATAGATAAAAAGTCTGCAAACATTTCTCGCGAACAAAAAGTCTGCAAAAAAATTCCTACAGACAAAAAGTCAATGAAATTATTCTATCTGTTTGCCTTGGTTATTTATTCAAGATTTTTGCTCGCAACTTCTCAAAATTCTTTTAGAGTTTTTGTCTGAAGGGATTCCTTCAAACAAAATTCCAAAGGAATCATGCCTTAGACTTTTTTGACTGACTTAAACAAAAATCTGAAATAATTTACCTTTTAAGGCTTATTTGAAAATGACCCTTCTGAAGGGTACTTTTGTCATCCAAGTGCCCTCCACAAGGGCACTTATCCTTCACAAAGCTCTCTTGAACTTTTGCATTTAAACCTCTCCTTTGAACCGTTTGAGTGAACTGCTTGGTTGAACCAAGCCATTGAACCATTTTATTGAGCCAAATGTTGAACCACTCCATTGAACCAAGTCGATGAACTGCTCTAGTGAACCACTTCATTAAACCAAGGTAATGAACCACTTGGTTAAACCAAACATTGAACCAAGTCGATGAAACAAGCTTTAAACTAAAATGGTTCAAGTTGATGAACCAATTAAATGAACCAAGCCTTTGAACCAAACAGATGAACTGAGCATTGAACCACTTGATTGAACTTGCCTTTGAACCATTTGTTTGAACCAACCGTTGAACCAAGTTTTGGTTTAATGGTTCAAATGAAGCCATGAACTGACTGACGAACCATTTGATTGAACCAAAGGATGAACCAAAGTGTTGAAACAAAGTGGATGAACCACTCGAGTGAAACAAAGCATTGAACCTTTTGATCTTTAGACTCGTTGAACCTTTGAACCAAAGTGGTTCAATGGTTTAAGCCTTCTTTGCTTAGATGCTTGCCGATGGAGATTTTTGATCGAACCAAGGCACTGAACCAATCCTAAAAATGACCAAGTGTTGAAAACTAATTCTTTTGGTTGAACTTGCGTATAGAAGTCTTTGAACTTGTAGAAATGAACCTAATTATAGAGTCCATAGAAATCAAGTCTATAGAAATAAACCTGTAAAGCCCATTGAACTTGGCCTGCAGAGTCCATAGATTTTCTCTTCTTATTGAGTCCATAGATTTAAGCCTGCAGAGTCTGTAGATTTAAGCCTACAGAGTCTATAGATTTAAGCCTATAGAGTCTATAGATTTTTGAGAAGCTTGAAAAATGAGGAATTTGAATGCCCAGGATAAATTTTGAAAAGGGAAGAGACAATTTTGGTCTGTAGGACCAAAATAGTTCAAATGTTGTCCCAAAAATGAGTGATATTTTTTTGGGGGACAACAAGATTTAAGCACCAAAGTGAAGGATTGAGGGATATTTTTGGCCCCTTAGCCTTAATTTTCAAAAACATTGAAAAAAATCACAAAATAATTTTAAAAACCATCTAAGTTCCTTTTAAACACCAAAGGGAAGGTTGAATATTTAAATCATGCTCAAAATTTATAACTTTTCCATGCAAGTCCTACATGAAAATTTGGAGAGTTTTCTTTGATTTTTAAGCATTTTTGATAATGAAACAGTCAAGTTTGAAAAACATTCTCTTGAATTCTCTATTTTTCACATATAGAGATTGATGTCATTCAATAGTGACCAATGCCAGTTTGATCAAGACTGATGTGACTCATAAAATAAATGAGGTCATTTAAAAATAATAGATAGCAATCACCGATAAACCCTTAGGCTAAAAATATTTTTCACAAAAACTCTTGTTAGCCTATGTTAGGATAAAATATCCAAAATAAACTTATAAATTAGGTAAATAGAAGTTTACATACCGACTTATAAACCAAAATAACAAATTGTAATTTTGAAAAAAACTCTAAAATGCAAATTTTTAGTCATGATTTTCCTTACAACTTAATTGATGCTGGTTAGCCTGGACTAATTTTGATTACCAAAAATTGACATCAGTCACTATATGACCTATGTATCAATAAAAAAACATCAAAAATAAGGGAAAATGAAGTTAAAAATTGATGTTAAAGGATTTTTAAGGCTTTTAAAGAAATCTAAGATTTCCAAAGTGTCTTCCTTGATTGAATGGGATTTTTGGTCCCACCTAAATGCCAAGATGTAGATATGGATTTCAAAGATGGTTAGATCAAGCATTAGTCAACAAAATCAAGAAAAAGGCATAATAATATAATAATCTAAGACAAGCTATTCTAATGGGATATTTCAAATGATAATTAAGATAAAATTGAATAAATTATACATAATACCTTCCCAAGAGCATCCCATCACACAAATTTAGCTCAAAACATGATTTTCCCTTGATATAGTGCTTAAGTCTTTAATAATGATTCAAGGAAATATCCTCCATCATCTCTTGCTCACCAATTAAACTAGGCTCATGATATGAAATTAATGTTATCCCTATCAATGAATTTATCCTATTCCAAATTAGTCATTATTAACTCCACTCACAAATGTTTTATGGAGACAATTTTGCATAATAAGTGTACACAAATGAAGCTTAATCAAAGTGGTCTTGACCTTCCTATTTATAGATTTTTCAAATTAATCAGGATCAAGCATAATCATCCATATTTAGATGAATATGTTTGACCATGAATTAATCCAATTATTTAAATAATATCCTCATAAATATTTAAGAGGAAGGGACATTAAAGAGGCATGGGAAGCCATAATCCTGATATTTGTTACATTTATGGCTTATGGATGCCACCCCTTTGATCATGTCATTTTATGATATGGTTAATAGGAATAATTTTACAATAAATAAATATTAAATAAATTCCATGGAATTCTTAATCTCATAATTTGGTTTAATTTTCCTATGTAAGATTAATTAATTTTAGTGCAATTCTTTGGAAATTGGTGCACAATTTATTAAACCAGTCAAAAAGTCATATTACTGGGTCATAATTTTACTTGAGAGGAATTATAAGGTGATGTTATTTGAGTATGGACCATCATCCCATTAGGATGTTGTCAACACAAAATAACACATGCATATGTCATGTGCTTTTGAATTAGAGGAAAAGAGTGATCTAGAGCACCAAAATGCATTTTCATCATTTTAACTCGAAATGATTTGAGAAAAGTTAATAATAACATAAAATACATTCCCCTATTTATGGATACATTAGCCTAAATCAACACTTGTATATGATAAGATTTAACCATTTAACACATTTAAGTGATTTTGGCCTAACTTATGCATTTTCACAAATTTTAAGTAAGATTGATAATTTCAACATAATGGTGTTAGAAATTGGATGTCTACAGATGGCCATGTGGATCATGAATATAGTATCCCCTATAATGGAATTATTATGATATCATCTCTACGCATGTTATCTTGTACCACCTATAGGGGGATCCATCACACTCTGTGGTCTTCATCCCACTTCTCCATCTAGGGTAGGTATTCTACGATCTGAAGTGATAGCCTTGGTGGATATAACATGGGGAACCTATCATAGATCCAACATGTGAAGAGTGTTATGAGAAAAATAATCATTTTTTTAATAAAAATGTCATATAAAACATGTAAAAGTTATACCTAGATGGTTTCTCCATATTATACATCATGTCATGCTCTGAAGTAGACAAACACAAGGCTAAAATATACAATGGAACTATGCCATCTAATTTGTGACATAATAGATACATGGAAACCAAGATGTTGATGGACTTATATATATCCAAAATTCCTAATATATAAACACTATAAAGTTTTATAATCATCTTGTATAAATCATACTAGTTAGAATTTGGGGTCCATTGGCTAGCTCTTAATGCTCTCTAATCATTTTAGTTGCATCACATGTCATGAGAGTTTCCTATATAAAAAACTTAATATAAAATATACATATTATAATTTAATGGATGCCTCCATATTTTCCACATCCACCTCCTACCTAATTATGTATGATCCCTTCTTAACCCCACAATAAAATAGCCACTAGCACATAATGTAAAGGAACTTATCACATATATATGATGTATATAAACCCTAAGTTGATGAAAAGTTATTTAGATACATATGATACCCTAGATAATAAATAAATAATCCAAATTGTGTCCACCATCCTACATAGTCATTTTCACCTCTAAAAAATGCTAAATAATATTACACATTCATACTTTGATAAAAAAAATCATAAATCAACTAAAAATTAAAACAAAATGGTCCTTATTTTATACTATATTAGACATTTTAGTTATAATCTACTAGATTAAACATTTTTTATTTTATAATTGATCATCCATGTGGTTCTCATCCTATTGCATGAACCATACTTGTACAATATTGGACATTAATTATGTGTACTATAGCATTAGGAAAATATATATTGTATGTGCCATATCTTTTATTTTCATACTAAATTAGCCATATTTTTTAGATATAGGCCATATAGTTCACCTTATCTTCCACTAGACATAGTTAAAATATATCATCCAATTTTACTATACTTTCTATGGTATCAACCACTAGCTACAATATCAACCACTATAGAGACATTTCATAACATTACTACATTGACCATCCCATACAAAATTGGCTAGGATGGTGATTTTACACTACCCAATTGCATCAGCCTAGCCAATAATTCTACCTAACAATGATAATTTAGTCCCTTAACACTAATAAATACCCATGGCCTCACATTTTTCACTATTTCCTACCCATCAATTTTTTCTCTAATTTTATAAGCTTGTTAGGGAAAACTCTTGTATATGGCTTTACTCTTGATGCATATATTTCTAAAATCTAATCTATCTCTCAAACCCAACATTAAATGTATCACCTACCTACATGGATCCTTTGTGACCTCTCTATATATATCCTTTACATCTATTGTATCCTTTGCATCTATTGTGTCATCTTATAGCCATCATCTCTTATTGAACCGAAATGATCATCTAGAGATCTAGGTTTATCAAACTAGAAAATACCAAATGATTTAGCTTTTAGCCTATTTATACCTCCTATTTCAAATTTCAAAAAAAAAAAAAAAAAAAAAAAAAAAAACCTTTATTTTTAACTCAAAATCTCATTTTTTCATTATATATAGGCTCCTTTTGATGAACTAGAAGAATATTTAGAATCCTAATGAAGTAATGAATTATGTGGTGCTAATAAAAAAATGATAATATAAATTTGAAAATTTCTCTTATTTTTTAGGTCTACCCATAAAGATTTAAATTGACACCTTATAGTAATTGCATCATGTGAAACATTGTATCTATAATTAAAAATTTAATTGAAGGTATGTATTTATCTTTATTTAATTATTTGCATTATTACTTTCATTTCTTACAATATTTTTTGCTATGTTTTGTGTTGCTATGTATCTTTCCCAATTCACCATCTTTTGTCACACTATTGTGACACATGATGATCTTTGAGTGGGGAATGTGTATTAAACTTATATTTTTCATATTTATCACTTTACTAATAATTTATCTTGCAATTATTGTTGAAATATAAATCTCCTTGAGTGCAATACCTAATGAGGGCATTATGAAATAGGTGGGGTTATATTGTGGTACTTTTTGAGAGATGTTTGCATACTATTTTTTCTTACCTTCATCACTATGATATAACATCCTTTAATTATATTTTTTATATTCATTATTTTTATCATTTATGTCAAATTATTCTAGCCATCTTATATTTTAATTATATGGACCTAGCCGATACAACCTATTTCTTGCATGTTTATCCCTATATTATATTGGCTTGGTCGATATTGTTTTGAGTTTGTCTCTATAATTTATACTTTATGGGCCTGGTTGATACAACTATGATTCAAATAACACCTTTTAAACTATATATTCCTATCATATACCATCATCTTAGATTAATAAGCTATTTTCATATTTTGATTCATGTGTGTGTGTGTGTGTGTGTGTGTGTGTGTGTGTGTGTGTGTGTGTGTGTGTGTGTGTGTGTGTGTGTGTGTGTGTGTGTGTGTGTGTGTGTGTATGTGTGTGTGTGTGTGTGTGTGTGTGTGTGTGTGTGTGTGTGTGTGTGTGTGTGTGTGTGTGTGTGTGTGTGTGTGTGTGTGTGTGTGTGTGTGTGTGTGTGTGTGTGTGTGTGTGTGTGTGTGTGTATACATATATATATACATACATATATACATACATATATATATGGGTCATAATTATCATTCCCAACTAACACACACCATTCGTATTATATATATATATATATATATCTGTGTGTGTGTATATGTACATATACATACATAAATATATATACACACACATATGTGTATATATATACATATACATATATGTATATATGTATATATACATACATATGTATATATACATACATATATATACATACATATAAATATACATATATATATACATATATACGTACACACACACACACACACACACACACACATATATATATGTATGTATGTATGTATATGTATATGTGTGTATATATGTGTGTGTGTGTATATATATGTATGTATATATACACACATACACACACACACACACACACACACACACACACACACACACACACACACACACACACACACACACACACACACACACACACACACATATATGGGTCATAATTATCATTCCCAACTAACACACACCATTCATATGTTATTTTTCCTCTCATATTTATTCCCTTAAAGAGTAAATAGAGGAGTTGTATGTTAAAGTATTATTATTGGATTTTAAGTATTTATCAAGGTATTTTAAGCTCAATAGTATTATTTGAACCAAGGAGGTTCTCCATAGTATTTGGAGTTACCAACTAAGGACCTCTAGATCTTCATCCTATAACATATCTTACAAAGTGCCATAAATCCAAGGACAAGATTAATTTTCTGATAAGTCCATCATGTAGACACTAAATATGAATTATATAACACCTGATTATTGTATAATGGGAAAACACTTCTCATGGTTGTTTAGTTCAGTTCCTAATACCCTCCTTCTACCAAAAGGATTACACCTACTATATCTTGTACCTATTGTTTATATCTTAGTCTGACCATATGTTCTTCAGATGATGAGGCCTTTTATACTACTCAAAATGATTTAAACCTTATTATTATCATCCTCTCTAGGTTTTAGATCTGTACCTCTTTTCTAGCTTCATGGACACTTGCATCCCAATTGGATACCTACATTGACACTAGTGTCTTGTGAAAAACTAAGTGTTTAGTGACATAAATTCATCACATTTAAAAATAAAACATATATATATATATATATATATATATATATATATATATTCTAAAACCAAAACATATCCATAAAAATAGTGTTTATTTTACATGTTATATTTCTAAAATGGATATATATATATATATATATATATATATATATATATATAGAGAGAGAGAGAGAGAGAGAGACACACACAAGATAAACCCTCATTCATTCCTAACCTAACACATACCTAAAAAATCACAAGGTAACTTATCAAAGTCAATCAATCAATAATTCAAGTAATAAAAGCTTCCCTGTTCTCTCTTATTTCAATATTAGTCATAGTAACAACCCAACTATAGGTCTAAAGTACTGAAGGAGCACTCCATGAGCCATATTTGACAAGATAAAAGCTATGTCACTCTATGTACTTTCTTACTACATGTTACATCTTGATACACACACAATATAACACATAACATAAAACTACATAAATATGAGGCTCTATTATAAGTATTGGCTATATAGGCAACACTCATTAATAGAGGTGTCTTTGGAGTATCTCGACACTATGTGCCCACATACCCATTTTTCCCATAGTCACTCTAAACTTGAAAAGGTTAGGGTTTGATCATTTTATAAAGAGAAACAACATGTGCTTGAGATATAAAAAAACTAAAGTAAAGCTAATATAAAACCCATAAGGTTATAGGTGGTCATACCTAGCTATATTTAATTTTTGTACTAGACACTTACATCTAAGTCCTATAATGACATCGATGTAATCATCTAGATTTAATGCAAGCATCCAATGGCATAAAATGTAAATTTAGATAATATGATGACTATTCCATGATCTTAATTTAGTCCATTTCTAACCTATTTTAACCTTATTATATGTACACATATAAACCAAGCAATTTTATTTCTAAATTATTGTAACATTAATTAATAGTCACTCCAAGTTTGAAAATAAATTGGCTTGTTATAGATATTTTTATCACCCTTATGATTATTCATAATGATATTATTAACCCTATAATATATTTACCTATATAGATTTATGTTTAATCACTTGGTGAATTCTACCTCTAAGTATTCCTTTGAAAACTTAGCCTAATCTAGGGTTTCCAACATCTTAGGGTTTCAACTTGTGATTTATTATTATATCTAAAAATTTACCCTAGGGTTTTACTCTCCCCTAGTTATAAGGGATTCATGTACATTCTCTTTTAATTTAATTCTTCCTTTATTGTCTCATTTTGGCCTCTAGATAGATCTATTTTAAAATTCATAAGAGGTATTTTCTACTTAGGGTCGTATACTTAAAAATATATTTTTTCACCAAAATTAGGTATGGATTTTTCAATTTTTATGATTTATATTTTTAATAAATATTTACATACAAGGATAATGGTGTACTTATTTTATAATTAATTTTTATGTTTCATAAAAAATAATATTTTATTCAAATATATCTCTTAGATATCAAAAATAAATTCATGTTTTATCAAAATTATTGATTCTATATTAGGAATATTCTAGGGTTTTATTTGTGAAGCATCCCACTTTGTTTGGCCTATTTATGATTCATAATATATCAATTTTATAATTCTTATTTTTTCCATAATCAAATTAAAAAAACAAAAACATCTTTTTGTTTGCCAAAATATTATATAATATTTTCAAACTTAACATTTTACTATTTTTAGTAAATATAGATCTACAATCCATACACTGTACTTTTGTTTCATTTTTATAGGTTAATATTATTTGCCATTTTCCATGAAAAACCTATTTTATATTCAAAAAATTCTCATTTAATAACTTTATATCACTTTTTCTTCATTTAGCACATTGTGGTCAACTCAACCTTTACTCTCCAAACCATAGTCGACCTAGGTTTTTGTAGAGTAAAATACTCTACATTTTATTTTGGGTTTTAATTGTACACTCCCAGTTTTGTCCCTATACATTTCAATTTTGAGGTAGTGAGGATTATGGCACAGGGTGCGGGTTTTTCATTTTGCCTTAAAAAGTGTCTAAATCTCAAAATTTGAGCGAAAGCTGCCAAGTGTCATTAGTCGGGACACATTTTATAATTTCTATAATTTGTGCAGAGACCACCACGTGTCTTGGTATAACTTAGTGGAACATGACAAGTGTTGGCATCCATGTTTCAAGTTTCTCATGCATTTCAAAGGCTTCCTTAAATAAGCTTCTCCCAATGCACGTGGTAGGCACCAAGTGACAACTGCAAAAGGTTTTAATGTGTTTCTCTAAAAGTAGTAGAATGTGCCACATGTCCCTTGTTAAAGCTCAATGTAAGCCACCAAGTGTCAACATATGTAGTTTCTTCATTTTGTTTCATTATTGAGTAAAGACTGTGGTGGCCCCAGGTTTTATTTCTAAAGTAAGTGGAAGCCACCAAGTGTCATCATCCATGTGAACCTAAAATGAGTCCCAAATGTTTCTATAGTGTAGCTAAAGCTTAGTAGAGACCACCACATGGCATCTTCTGTAGGACTCTCAAAAAGTATCTAAAGCTTCTATAGACAAGCAGAGATCGCCACATGTCCCTTGTTAAAGATACGTGGAAAGTGACACTTGTCCCTGTTCCCCTTTTGAAGCTGCTTGGGCAAGAAGTGTTGTGGGTCCCATTTTCTGTAAAATGATAAACTTTAAAAGTAGTGGACTGTGATAGATGTCAAAGATGGAGCACTCCCAATACAAAGACATGGTAAAGAGTATAATTAATGTGGAAAGTGATGTGTGTCTTCTGTAAGTGCCACAAAAGTTGCCAAGTGCCATTTTTTGGTGCCTCCTAAATAATGAGATAATTTTCAAGTGAAATAAGTGGATGCTGCCAAGTGTCCTCACCCATTTCATAATGAGAAGCATCACGTGTATCTAATTCAACCAATGATCATGCGAGGAGACTAAATGTTTCAGATCAAAAAGATATCTTTTGTTATACACTTCTAGTTAAGTTAAGTTAAGTTAGGCCGTTGGGATTTGATCGTGCGAGGAGACTAAATGTTTCAGATCTAAAAGATATCTTTTGTTAGACACTTCTAGTAAGTTAGAGTTTAGTTAGACCATTGGGAAGGGAATGTGTGGGCAATCTAGAGCCAGTCCTATGCTATAAATATGGGTGTAGACTGCAAGGAAAAAGGATCAAAAGATCATCATCAGAAGAGAGAAATTTTTTTGCAAGAGATTGTTATCAAGAAGTTTTTTTAGACTTTCTTGTTATGGCCAAGAATATCATTTGCCTTTGTTCTATTTTCTTGAGTTAGAAAGTTTGTATAACTGTGCATGTATCTGTGCCTTTTATGTGACTGGAAAATTAATAAGAAGACTGAATTTTGTGCCTTTGCTGATATTTTGTGTTACTACAAAAATCTTCCTTTGATTCTATTTATTTTCATCTTTTACATTGATCATGCATTGTTTTCTCTTTAATGTAATTGAATCCTAAAGATAGCTTCAATGTGCTTAGTGTTAAGGATCAAATTAAACTTAGGCACATCGCCATAGTTAAATTTTCTTTCATTGCATTGGTTATTTTGTTTAATTTATATCCCTTTTCTCACAATACATTTGAGAAAAAGAAGAGCCAGCTTATTTAAAATCTAAAGGTCATTTTAGGTTGCAAGTCCCACATTCCTGAAACTTTCCATTATTGGTGTTGGAAATAACACAATTCTAAGCATCAACATTTTTTGGCACACCTAATGGGACAATATCTTAAAGTTTCTTCCAAGACCATATGAACCAGAGAGCTATAAGGAGTCAGAGCTATCTATCAATAACAAGAGCTCAATCTACTATGAACCCAGGTATTCATTTACAACCATTGATAACTAATTCAAGAAGAAGGGTCAATTAGTTTACAACAACATCAAGAGCAAACATGGGAGCACCTATAGCCCTAATGAATTATGCAAGTTGGAACACTAGCAGTCCTCTAATTTTTCTAGTACCACCAGCCACTTGGGATCCTATTCCATTAAATGCCCTAAAATCTCTACCTAAATTTAGTGGGAAAGATTTTAAAACACCTAAAGAATATCTACAGGATGTGTCAGATGTCTGTGTAATACATGTGATCACACAACAGAATGTGGCTATAAGATTATTAGCAGCTTCTTTTAAGGGGAAGGCTCTGGATTGGTACAGATCTTTGACCCCAAATACAAAATCTACATGGGATCAGCTTGGAGATATTTTCTTTGAAAGATTTGAAGAAAAGGGTGATAAATATTCTTTGTTGCAACAATTGATTACTATCAAAAGGGCACCACAAGAAGCAATGACTTATTTCAATTCAAGATTTTAAAATACTTGGGAAAGAATTCTTACTACAATAAGACCATTATCAGGTATGGCTATAGTATTTTATCTTAAATCTTTAAATTCAAATATATCAGTTATGATTTAGTCACTTGGAGGTCAGATTCTACCAGAATCCTATGACTATGTAGTCAGAGCTAAAAATAACTTAATATATGCTGGAAAGTTGCCCCCAAGGCCTCCCATGCCCATGTTTCTAGAGATTACCTTACCTTTTCCTTAAGGAACCCCTAATCCCATAGCCCCACCTATGTCTATGTATACATTTCCTCAACAACCTGCTAAATAACTTGTCCCTGTCCAGTCATCTGAGATGGATGATGCCAAGAACATCTTAAATACATTTTATAATGAGATAATTAACCTAAAAAGACAACAAAATCCTTATCCTAAACCCCAATATCAAGGATACCAAGGAAATATACTTCCACCATAGCTAGATTAGTATCAGGGTCCTCAAAGGCAAACTAACCCTCAGGAATCAAACCAATTAGTTGTACTGCCTACACCCTCACAGACTATTTCCCCTAATCCAAATAGAGAGATTGTTCTAGGATAGAATAATTATGTAGATGGAACCAATGCCTAGTGTTTACCTTGTAATAATGTTCATATGCCCAGAGATTGTCCCATGGGTAATATACAACAAAAGATAGCAGAGAAAAGAAGAATGGATGGACAATTTGCAAATACTTCTGACACTTAAGCCTACCAATCCTCTGGTATGCAAAATTTAGTCTTGATGGCTCAGATGCAAGGGATGTCCTTACATCAAGAAGAATAAATAGCCCCTGAGCATGCTTTGTTTTCATGGGTTGAAGATGAAGAGTTAGTATTCTTAAATAAAGCTTTTACTTCCAAGAACCCAATGGTATAATCAGATTACTACACTAGAGCCAAGAGAAGGATGATGGAAGAGCCTGAAGTCACAAATAATGGAGTTATAGGGAATCCTCTATTTCAAGGTCATCAAAACACAGCTACTAGACAAGAAATACCTCAGCTAGTGTAGAACCAAGTAATTTTTGGACAAGTTCAGGAAAAAGCAAGGTACCCTTATTATCCAAGAACCCAAACACTAGGACCGGTGAATGTGGTGGATCAACTGAAGAGGACCCCAGCACATGTGTCAATATGGGAAATATTAGCTATTCCTGATCAAAAGACATTGTTACAAGAATATTTTCAAATCCAAGCAGTGCTTAAACATATTGGTACCAAAGAAAGACCTGTTGATAAGGAAAAACTCAAAGACACGGTTCCTTTGTAGACAATAGCCCTTTTGAATAATGCACTAGAGGTAAGCAAATCCAAACCAGAACCCTTTTATTTGACATTGATAGTTGGAAAGAAATTGTTATATAATTCAATGATAGACTCAGGGGCCAATACTATAATAATGCCTAAACAAATAGTAGATCCTTTAAAAATAAAGTATGAGCCACTTACTAGAGGAGTTATGCAGTTGGATGGAAAATTGGTGCAAATAATAGGGAAAATTAAACAACTCCCATTTCAATTATATACTTGACTTAATATAATTGTCAATCAAGATGTGGTAGTCATAGATATACCCCCTCTATTTGGCTTATGTTTATATAGAGATTTCACAGCCAAGATAGGAGGATATATGTCACTTGATTGGTCTCACCTCATTGTAAAAACAAAATATGGTTCAAAAATGAAAATACTATCTGAGCCACTATCTAAGGATCACATCACCAATGAACCAACCCCAATTTTAGAGACTGCTCATGTTATGCTAAATAAGGAAGAAAGGGTCTTTGTTGAAGAGTTAGGTGACTGGACTGAACATGACTAAGAAGAGGAAAATAACTAGTTATTTAACTATGATGCAAAGTGACCCATATGGAAATTATGAATCTACTAGTCTGGGCACTTATGTCATATTTGATGAAGACCATGAAATACTAAATGTTTTAAGGGAAGAAATGCCAAAGTATCAAGAATCTAAAAAAGACTTAAAAATCTGGACCTTAAATTTTGATGGGGCTAGAAGTAAAAATGGTTTTGGAGCAAGAATTTGTCTTATTGTTCCAAATGGTGAGAAAATTTTAAGATCTATCCATTTCCAATTTACCTGTACTAATAATGATGCTGAATATGAATCCTTAGTACATGGACTCATGTTAACCAAGAAAAAGGGAGTAAAGAATCTGATAGTAAAAGGAGATTCAAAACTAGTGGTGAAACGAATCAGAGAAAAGTCAATAGCCAAAAATGTAAGGAAGAGATCCTATAGACACAAAATTTGGGACTTAATAGATGATTTTGAAGCTTTCAATATTGAAGTAGTTCCTAGAACCCAAAATTTTGAAGTAGATAGGATGGTACAGATTGGCTCACAGTTTGACCTAGCAAATGATATATTAGTCAACAATGAGTCAATCAAAGTTATAGTAAGGCCAACTATCATAGACAATGATGAAAATTGGCAAGTCTTTAAAAATGATTCTCAGGTACTCTTATTTTTGTAACAGTTAGGGGAATCTATTGATCAATTACAACCCAAAATTGAAGAAGCATATGGAGACAAAATTATTCAATAAAAGACCAATAAGCTTCCCAAAGGCTTGATTACTTTACAAAACCTATTTGATTCAGAAGATGTAAGCCTAGAGAAGAAAAAGTTTCAAGAAAATAAAGAAGATTATTCTGAGATACAAGTGAGTAAAGGGAGAAAACTAAATATTGGAAATTATGCAACTCAAGAGGAAAGGGAAAGACTAATTGACTTGTGTAAAATATATGATAGAGTAATAGCCTGGACCTATGAAGACCTTCATGGCTATAATAGAGACATCATTCAACACAACATAGAACTGATTGGATCTAAGCCAGTCAGATAGAAGCAGAGGCTAGTGATTCCAAAGATTGAACCTCTAATGGTGGATGAGTTGTAGAAACTCTTAGAATCTAAAATAATTTTTCCAATCAAAAACTCAACCTGGGTATCCAATCTAGTACCAGTTAGAAAAAAGAATGGTGACATAAGGCTCTGTGTCAATTTTAGAGACCTAAATAGAGAATCTCTGAAAGATCACTATCCCCTACCCTCTATGGAACAAATTTTATAGACTGTGGCTAGATCAGAGAGATTTTCCTTGCTAGATGGTTTCTCTGGATACAATTAGATTTGGTTGGTTGATGAAGACCAACACAAGACTGCATTTACTACCAAATGGGGAATGTTTACATATGCCAAGATGCCATTTGGCCTGTCAAATACTGGAGCCACTTTTTAAAGAGCAATGGATGTAGAATTTGGGTAACTCATAAATAAAATCATCTTGATTTATCTTGATGATCTCACTATTTTTTCCAAGAATGTTGTTGATCATTTTGATCATCTGGAATCTATTTTTAAGAAGTGTCAAGAATTTGGAATATCCCTGAATCCCAAGAAGTGTATCTTTGTAGTACCTCAGGGCAAACTACTGGGACATATAGTATCCAAAGAAGGAGTCTCTATAGATCTAGAGAGAGTTGTAGCCATAATGAACTTGCCACTGCTAGTAAATAAGAAAGTAGTTCAGTCCTTTTTAGGAAAGATTAATTTTGTTAGTCGGTTCATATTAGAGTTTGTACGCCTAGTGAGACCAATGACACTCTTATTGAAGAAATACCTGGTGTTCAAGTGGACTACAAAAGGAAGACAAGATTTTGAGGAGGTCAAGAAAGCAATTTCAACAACCCCAGTACTTAGTAACCTAGACTTCTCTAAGCCTTTTATAATGTATGGAGGAGAGTTCAGTATTGTTGTTGTCCTAACACAAAAAGATGATCAACAAAAGGGAGAACACCCAATAGCCTTTTTCTCAAGGAATCTTAAGGAGTATGAAGCCAGATACAACTTTGTGGAGAAACAAGCATATGCATAGTAAAATCCCTCAAGAAATTTAGGCATATGGTATCAGGAAGTAAGATTCTGATACTTGTGGCTCATCCTAATGTCAAAAAATACATTATGGAAGGTGAAATTATTGAAAAAAAAGCAAACTAGATAACAAAGATCCTTGAGTATGATGTAGAGGTCAAACCCACTAAGGTGGTCAGAGGTAGGGGGTTATGCCAATACATGGCTCAAGATATGGAAAAGATGATAACTGAAGAAATAAAAAAGAAACTGTATTGAGGATACAAGAAGTTGATCAGAACTCTTAGGTCACAAACAGAATCCATTTTATGAAACATGGGATTCTCCCAAAATAACTCTCCCAAGACAAGAGGAGATACTATAGGTAGCAAGGGGTCCATTTTTTTTTTAATTGACCAAGTTCTTTTTAGAATAAATACTGATGGCATACTTTTAAGATGCATAGAGAAAGATGAGGCTCATAAAATACTACATGAAATGCACCATGGAGTCTCAAGTGGACATTTTTCTACAAGAACCATAGCTATAAAAATAAGTTAGGTAGGTTATTTATGGCCCACTTTATTTACAGACTATTATAAACTGGTCAAAAAGTGCCAATCTTGTCAGTATTATGTGGGGATGAGAAGGAATGCAACAATGCCCCTTAGTCCTATAATTGTTGATGAACCCTTTGCTCAATGGGGTTTTAAATTCATTGAGATGATCAATCTAGTTTCAAGTATGGGACATAAATGGATTATAAATACCATAGATTATTTCACCAGATGGAGTGAGACAGTGCCACTTAAAGAAGCAACAGAAAATGTGATCCTAGACTTTCTGGGGAATATCACTACTCACTTTGGGCCTCCTCATACCATAATTTTAGATAATGCTAAGGCATTTTTAGGGGGAAAAATATTTGAATTTTCCATAAATTATTGAATCTATCTGAAAACTTCCTCAAATTATTACCCTCAAGGTAATGGTTTGGTAGAATCAACCAATAAGAACCTGATTAGACTTATTAAGAGAATAGGGGCTGATCATCACAAAGAGTGGCATAAAGTGCTTAATATATCACTATGGGCTGATAGAATTACACCTAAGCAAGTGAAAAATATGTCCCCATATGAATTGGTCTATGTTAATCCTACTGTAATGTCCCTGAGCTTGGAGATTCTTGCTTTCTAGTTATTAAAATAGATTGAAATTGAGGAGAATGGCCCCATGCAAGTCAGACTTATTAAGCTCCTGGAAGTTCAAGAAAAGAGGGATGCAGCACATAAATCATTAATGAAACATTAGAAAAAAATCAAAGAATACTTTGATAAGAATACTTCAAACCCTCATTTCAAAGTAGGCTCAGTTGTTTTAAAATGGGATGCAAGAGCTGCCAAGCTGAGTCGACAAACTAAATTTGAGGCATTGTGGACTAGCCCCTATAAGATTCATGCATGTAAATAGAAAAATTCATTTGAGCTAGAAATGATGGAGAGTGAACCTAAAGATATTCCTATGAATAGGATCTACCTGAAACATTTCAATTAAGCTGTATCTCCCATGTATTATAGTTAGATAGTTTCCCTTTCCTTGTTGCTCTATTTTCCCATTTTTCTTTCCCGCTCTTTGTTTTAATAAGTGTTCTTTGAACACATGGCCATAGCTTAGAGTCTTTTCAAAAAAAATTAAACTCTCACATTCATTAAGTCTCTCTCAAAATCCTTAAATTCCCTAAGGTACCTTTATGCAGCCACTTCTATGACATGTCTGACTCATTGTCCCATACAGATTTAATAAGATTTACTAATGGTTATCCAATTTTAATCCCATTTTTGAGACTTGATGGGTCATTAAATACCCCAATAACAAGATTTAAGGATTAATGGTTTCTCAAACATTCCTAGTTCTGCTAGAAAATCCCTATTACCTACATTTTCAATTCATAGCGAAACCTGCTAAGTAAAAGTGCCTTCCCTGTTGCAAAGCTTCTATACTTGTTACATAAGTTCATTGATTCCAAGTATAGACATAGATATGGAGGAGGAACAATCTTCACAATATGGGTCTAGGATTTATGAATCTATTGATAAGCTTCTCATCAACAAATCATATGCTTTGGCCCCTGTAAAACCCTTAAATACCTATCCAAGGACTAGAGTCCCCGAAGTTGGTTATGCGAGTGACCCAGCAAAGGTGAAGGATTTTTTAGATAGAATCATGGACCTAACCCTTCAAAATTCTGGCAAAGCTCTATGAAGAGGGGCACACCAAAGATGTATCCAGAGGGCTAAGGCTAGATAATATAAAACATTCATAATGAGGATATGGACTTCCCAACTAGCACAATTCATTATCCTAGGTGTACATCCGTGCCCTAACTTAGTTGAAATATGTGCCAAATTGTTTCATGCACCCTCAAACACCATAAATAACATCAATTCATGGTGAAAATTACACTAAAGGCCATCAGGGACATGTTGGCCCTATATCATGACAAGACAACCACATTTCCCACCATTGCCAAAATACAAAAAATGTGGGCAAATGTCAATAATCAATTGAGGTTTCTGAGATCAAAATTGCAATTAGGGGATGATGATACCACTATGCCAATGTTGCCAATAGGAAGAGCACAATTTACACAGGCCAGTCAAGAGACACTTTCCATGATGACATTCATTTTTAGAATGAAAGAGGATATAACTATTTATGAAGAACAAATGTCTAATCTCTTTAGATTAAAAACTGTAGACAAGTCCCATGAGTATCAGCTAGATTTATTTGAGCAGATTGCCTATTCAATGGTTGACCAACTCACCCATTTCAAATATAAAGGGGTTTTTAGGTATTCTTCTTATCTATTTCACCTCATGTTATATCAAAACTCTAGCATCTTTTCACAATATATGCATCTGAATATGTATGACCCAAGTTTCAGTCATAATAGGACCATTCCTATGTCCACATGGACACATATATTATCCAAAACAAGTGACCCATATGAATTTTGGGAAATTTTTGTTGCCCTTGCCTTTTATCACCTAAGCCCAGAGCCTGTTGAAAATAGATTAACTCTAAGTGTTAGAGGCCTCATGACAAATTGCACTATTCCTTGCGACTACTTTTTTGGATCCCATCATACTATCATTAGGGTCCATGGTTTTAATAGAGAACCAGTGTTGCTACCCAATATTTTGACTCTTAAGTTAGCATTCTTAGAGGTCACCCAACAAGTGTTTGTAGTTGATAATGAATATGGCACTGGGAAGAAGAAAAATAAAATGTATGATAATCCATGGGTAGAGAAAAACATGGCCCTAGAGGTCAGAGATGTTGAGCACTTGTTGCTAAGAAAGCTAGCCTTCGTGGGTTTCTTTTTGATTGAAGATAAATGGAAATATGACCCAATTAGTTTCATAACCTCATGGGTCAATAATAACAAGGTTGCCACTAGAATTGTGCATGAGGGTCGTCCCTTTTGGGAAAATAGAAGAAACCCTAAGGAAGATATTCTTGATTTGTATGTAGAATTTACAGATTTGCCCTTTCAGGAGGCTAGGCCATGGGAAACCTTTTATGTTAAGAAAAAGGATTTTGAGGCTAAAATCAGAATGACTTCTAGTTTAAGAAGGGCATTGAAGAACAAAGACTAGAAACTTGAGAAAATAGAAGCTTATTAGAAGTATAGGTAGGATATTAGTGAGATAACTCACTCTTTTGGTAATGTAGACTTAGATGAGAAATGGGAGGCAATCTAGGATGAATGTCATCCATCTGCTATCTCTAGCCCTGATATAAGCAAATTGTAGACATAGGGTGGAGATTCAGAGGGGGAAGCAGAAACCACTCATACATTGTAGGCCCCAAGACAAACCTCATCTATAGATGTAACTGTCTAGCCCCAATCTCTCAGTGCCATTAAAAAAGAAAAGAGTGTGGTATCCTCACCACCCAAAGCTTCTCCATTAGTGTCAGCCTTTGGGGTTCTCAATTTTGTACAATCACCACTAGTAGCAGTGGTAAACATTGAAGAGAAAGAAGCACAAAAAGAAGAATAAATGCCAAGGAAACATAAGAAGCTAAAACTTCAACCTAATTAAGAGGAGGTAGAACCCTCATAGCATCAACCATTGAGTACATATGTTGCTCCTCAGGTATGTGTTATTTCTCCTTCTTTTTCTCAGTCTTTTTATTCTTTTCTAGGAGTGGCAATCCTAACTGGCCAAATAATATCCCTTGCCACCTTTGTTGTGCCAATTTCTTAATCTAAGCCACCTATAGCTACTCAGGCCATATTATCATAGGCCACATCATTGCCTTCCCTTTCCCCCTCTATCCCAAAGAGAATACCTCCACAAATTCCCCCTAGCCAACATTTGGCTATTCCTTATGGCTTGCCACAAGGTTATGCTTTTGTGGGTGGGTTTATAGCCTCTCCCTCTACTTTCCAAGATCAAGCAGACACTAATAAGAAGGCTAGGGAAGCCCAAATGGAGAAAAAGAGGAAGAAAGATAATAAAGCTCTGGCCACACCACATATGAGGTCACTATTTGACCTAATCTAGTAGTAGCTAACTGTGACTCATTTGTCACCTAATGTGGTCAAGATAAACAAATAGATGCAGCCTCAAGATTATACAATGAGTGCAATGGCTATGGATATGTCAATTTTTACACCATAGGATAGGTTTGAGTTATTGAATGAATCCACTATTGCTATAGCTACTGATTATTTGAAGTATCAAAGAAGTTGCAGAAGATGGAGGCTGATCTAGCTCAAGAGAAAGCAAATGGTAGCAATCTGGCTATAGAAATCAAAACAAAGAATGATGAAATAGATAATCTCAACAAACAATTAAAAGATGATATTTATTTTTAGATTCATCAAGTTATTCAGGACCTAAATGCTTCTTTGAAAGAAGAGTTAGCTCAAGAGAAAGCTACATTAACAGTCCTAAGGTAGGAAAAGGCAACACTATAGAAAAAATGCAAAGAAAATATGCAAAAGGTCACTCAGTTCCAAAAAAAGTTGTTGAATGAGCAAAAAAATACCGCCACCATACAGACCCAACTTCAAGCTAAGCAAAAAATAACAAAACAATTGACACTTGAGTTGGCTAATAGGCTAAAGAATGCAGGAGTTCTGAATCTAGTCAAGGAGCTCTATGTATCAATATGGAAAATAATCTCTGAGGAGATTACTCATCTTAGACCCTCTCTAACTTTCCTACTAAATACACAAAAATTATGTGAAAAGGTGGAGACTTCAGTTCAGGGCACTCTATCCAGTATCTCTTTGAGAGTCTTTGATTCTCAAATGCTGCTGCAAAAGTTATATGATGCAATTGATGGAACATTATCAGTAGCAAGGATTAGTGATAGAATGATTGTTATAAAAAGGGTGAATGAAGTTCTCAGTTGTAACTCTATAGAAATTAATTGCAAAGAACTCCTAGATGTGGTAAAAGAGGGAATAAAAGACATGAAGTAGCATATTGAAGAACTGGTGCAATTGGGTCTTCCCTTCCCTTTTCTTGATAGTAACACTGTGTTAATGATTGATGAGATTAAACCTTTATTGTTAGATAGACTATGATTAATCAACTTTCTAGGGTTTAATAGATGATTCATCAGTGCCAGAAGTGGAAGCAGTCTTGATCCCCATGTCCTAGCTTGAATTCCAATTGAAGGCTGCAATTCATATTTTATAGAGTTTTTCGCACAAAGACATCATCAACCTTGATTTAGCCTTCCAAGAATTGCAAAATAAGTAGGGACTATTTGATGCTAAATGGTCTATTTATCAGATAGCTTTAATGAAGTTGTGATTTTTTCCACATTTTATATATTATGTGGATTCTTTTTTGAGTAGGCTCAAAAGTCCTCAGGGTCGCCAAGAACTATAGAGTGAAATAATCTACATTTTATTATGGTTTTTAGTTGTGTGCTCCAAGTTTTGTCCTTATGAATTTCAGTTTTAAGGTAGTTAGGATTATGGCACAGGGTGCAAGTTTTTAATTTTGCCTTAAAAAAGTGTCTAAGTCTCAAAATTTGATTGGAAGCTACCAAGTGTCATCAGCCAAGACACATTTTATAATTTCTATAAGTTACGTAGAGACCGCCACATGTCCTAGTATAACTCAGTGGAGTGTGACAAGTGTCGGCATCCACATTTAAAGTTTCTTATGAATTTCAAAGGCTTCTTTAAATAAGATTCTATTAGTGCATGTAGAAGGTGCCAATTGAAAATTGTGGAAGGTTTTAATGTGTTTCTCTAAAATCAATGAAATGTGCCATGTGTCCCTTGTTAAAGCTCAACAAAAGCCACCAAGTGTCAACATCTATAGTTTCTTCATTTTGTTTCATTATTGAGTAAATATTATGGTGGGCCCTGGGTTTTGTTTCTAAAGTAAGTGGAAGCCACAAAGTGTCATCATCTGTGTGAACCTAAAATGAGTCCTAAATGTTTCTATAGTGTAGCTAAAGCTCAATGGAGACCACCATGTGGTATATTTTGTAGGACTCTCAAAAAGTATCTAAAGCTTCTATAGACAAGTAGAGACCACCATGTGTCCCTTTTTTTTGATACGTGGAAAGTGAAACTTGTCCTCATTCCCCTTTTGAAGCTGCTCAATAAGAAGTGTTATGGATCCCATTTTCTATAAATTGATAAAGTTTAAAAGCAGCAGACTGTGACAGATGTCAAAGACAGAGCAATCTCAATACAAAGACATAGTAAAGAGTATAAGTAACATGGAAAGTGTCATGTGTCTTCTGTAAGTGCCACAGAAGCTACCAAGTGTCATTTTCTGGTGCCTCCTAAATAATTAGATAGTTTTCAAGTGAAACAAGCAGATGTTGCCAAGTGTCCTCACCTATTTCACAATGAGAAGTGTCACATGTATCTAATTTAGCCAATGATCATGTGAGGAGACTAAAAATTTTAGATCCAAAAAATATATTTTGTTAGACACTTCCAATTAAGTTCATTTTAGTTAGGCTATTTGGATTTGATCATGTAATGAGACTATATGTTTCAGATCTAAAAGATATCTTTTGTTAGACACTTCTAGTAAGTTAGAGTTTAGTTAGACTATTAGGAAGGGAACGTGCAGGCAATCTAGAGCTAGTCCTATGCTATAAATATGGGTGTAGAGTGCAAGGAGAAAGGATCAAAAGATCATCATCAGAAGAGAGAATTTTTTGCAAGAGATTGTTATCAAGAATTTTTTTAGACTTTCTTGCTGTGGCTAGGAATATCATTTGCCTTTGTTCTATTTTCTTGAGTTAGAAAGTTTGTATAATTTTTCATGTATCTGTGCCTTTTATGTGACTGGCAAATTAATAAAAACACTAAATTTTATGCCTTTGCTGATATTTTATGTGTTACTACAAATATTGTCTAAGTTGTGAGCCTTTGATTCTATTTGTTTTCATCTTTTACATTTATCATGCATTGTTTTCTCTTTAATGTAATTGAATCCTAAAGATAGCTTCACTGTGCTTAGTGTTAAGGATCAAATTAAACTCAAGTGCATCACCATAGTTAAATTTTCTTTCATTGCATTGGTGATTTTGTTTAATTTCTATCCCTTTTGTCACAATACATTTGAGATAAAGAAGAGCCAGCTTCTTTAAAATCTGGAGGTCATTTCAAGTTACAAGTCCCACATTCCTGAAACTTCCCATTATTGGTGTTGGAAATAGTGAAATTCTAAGCATCAATAGTTTTATTGATATCCTATTTTCCTAAATTATGATTTCTATTTTTACAGTATTCAAAATTAAAAATTATAATTTATTTTTCCTAAAAATCATGCTAAATATAGATATGTATGTTAATCACTTTCTCTTCCAATATCCCATTGTATTCATTGTTCATTATCTTGTCTACATTGTTATAAATTTTAAAACAACCAAATTAGAGAATGATCATAGTCATGATAAAAATCAAACTTTTCTTTACTAAAATTTTTACAATAATATGGGTCTTATTCCTCCTAAACCTAAGGAGGGTGATAAATACCATCCCTCTCACTTGGTCCAAGTTATAACTCCTTCAAGCAGTGAGGTAAATGGTGTATATATGCATGTTCAGTCTAAGTTTCTTATGGTTTGTACTTATGAAACCCTAAAAGAATAAATCATTTTTATGATAAAGTTAATATAAGACTTGATAAATAGTTTCAATTCCAATATCACATTATTAGAAAATAATATTACATACCTTAAACATCCCATACATGGTAGTGTTAATCATATGTTTTCATCCTTGTCTACCAATATTATGCCAAACAAGGTTTCTTATCCAAATTCAAAGTTGCAATAGAATACATTTAGTACAAGTGATCCAAATATTATACCAAAGGTTACTAAAATACATAGAAAAATTGTAAGAGAAATGATTTGAACTAAAGTGATCAAATTACCTCCTCTACATCCTATAAGGTGATTCAAATACTACTTTGAATATCATAGAATGTAGAGGCACCATTCAAATTATTATTTTTCACTATAAAATAAAATATAAAGCCTCAAAGATAGTGGGTATTCTATAATTGATACATCACTCTATAAAAAAACACTCTCATTGTGAGTACCTCTCCAAAAACACAAATACCAAAACAAAAATGTGGTTACCAAAGAAAAATTTAGATAAAAAATAGTTGAAAATATCAAACATAGAGTAAGAAAAGGTTCAAATAGAAAAATAAAGTCAAGAAAATGATACAAATTTAACTCTCAATAATGATACTTAACTTTCTAAATAATATGGTTTTGGAAATCAATATTTACAATCCTCCGGTTATCATAGTTAAGGATTGGGAAAACATTCCCAAGTCATAACTCATCATATCCCCACATATGATAATAATGGTAGACAAGGATTAGGATATAGTGTAAATACTTATGAAAATCATTGCACCACTTGGTGACATCCACTACTCCATAGTCCTGTGGAAGTTTGTGCATTTTTAGGCCTATGAGTTATTGGGATTAATCCATGTGGCATCATCCCATAGGCATAGGGAAAATAATACAAGACTAGATATTGTATCATAAAGAAGGAAAGTGATAGGTTACCACATGGTAATGGTGGGATAAAGAAGATGAAATCATAGGGAAATGCCTAGTAAAGTAGTGACAAAATACCATGTGGAAAGAGTATTTTTTGAATGGACAAGAGTGAATATAAATGACCATATAAGAATTACTAATCAATATAGGATATCAAGCATAAAATTTGATGGCTTATCTAGTTGTCAAGGTCATAAAATCAACAAATAGACCATGCACTAAATTTGATGGAAAAATGTTAGGTTGTAGCTCAACTAATAGGACAAAGAGGAGCTAAAAGATAAAATGTCTATTTTAAAGAGGCATGGTTCAACTACATTGGTGGGATCATCCTAAAATATTATAAAAATATCAATTACATTTCTAAATCATCATTAAATATTTATAACCACCCCATTAGTGGGCTGAGTTGTAAGTAGAGACCATGAGCTTATCAATGTCTATTTAAGCAAGATGTATTGACATTGTAAAGGGTCAAGAATTTTGGGGTTAGAACACTATTAGAATTATGCTAGGATTTCACCTACATTTATTTGGTGTTTTCACCTTAACTATGCATCCATTGGGTTAACATTTTAGTCATCGAACTACTAATAAAATTGACCTAGACTACATTAGCCTTTCTTGTATGCTCTATTGTCCTTAATAGTTTGTTTGGAGATAATGATTGTAATAGAATGCTTTTGGAATGTTGAATATAGTTTTTATTTTATTTTGTTCATTTAATGTCTCTAGTATTTTTATTTATCTAGTTAAGTAGTGCTAGGAATTTTAATGTGCTTGTTCACCAGATGATTGTCTTAGTTATGTTGTGTAACAACCATGATAATTAGTCTCTTGAATTTATTCATGATTTATTTTATACTTCTTGTATTCATTTTGTGCAATAGATATAGAATGAAAGATAAGATATATTTATAATTGATTCAATCGATTAATGAATTTCATGATTTTCCTTAGAATCTTGCCCATTGAGTGGATATAAGTTTTTGTAATTTATAGACTAGGCACATAGTGTAATAACTATGGTTAGTCATGATTTTAAATTCAATAGTATCAATACGCTCATTTAGATCAAAGACACCCTCTCTTTTATTCCTTACCCTTTCTCTCCTTTTATTTTTTTTATGATGTCCTACCTTAGTTCATAATGTGAAGTGGTTTGAAGTGAAGTAGAGCTTATTGTTTCACAATTTGAATTGAATCAATAACAATATATAGACAAATAATTATCAATTAAGTAAATGAACATGAATTCTCATATCAATTGAACCTCTAGTGGTATCAATTGTTGATCTTAGAGTAAACTTGATTAAAATACTTGGTCCTTGGATTTAACCATCATCAATACTAACATCAAAACTAACATTTACAAGGGGAAATTTCATCTCATGATTATTACCTCCCTTTGTCCTCTAAGAGTGACTAATCCAAAATCCATTTTCTATGTGGGTTTAGAATGAGGGGACAAAATTTTCATTGATTAACTCTTATTTCCCATTCTTGATTGTTAATTTTATTTTTATTGTTGTTTATTTAAAAGAAACTTAGACCCCACTGGAAAGATCACAAGGTCCAAATTTAAGTTCTTACCCTTCTTGTTTCACTTGTTGAGTCATAAGAGGAATAAAACCTTGGGGATAATCTTATTTCATATATTATTCCATACTTTTTATCTTATACCTAATTCACTAAATTTCATGGATATAACCATGTCTTGGCTTGGTGAGTTGGTCATAAACATCCTATGTATCTAGCATGAATTCATTGAGGATCATTTTATGTTTCTTCCCACATTTTAAAATAAAAGCATAAGAACTATTAAAGAGCATCTTATGGCTTATAAGTCTATTATGCATGTTTTAAATATCTAATTTGAGGATGTTTATTATAGATTGTTTCCTTTTACTTTATAAGAATAATTATATTATTGGTTTTCATGTTTGTATCTTAACTCTATTATTAGTTGAAATGAGTTTAAAAACTTATTTTTCCTTTAGTTTGGTCAATAGTTGTTGCTCATGTTTTATTGCAATAATTTCCTATAGGTAAATAACTTCTTGAGATAACTAGGGATATTAATTCAATGATTTAAAAGAGTCATAATATAGTCCCTATCAATCTTACACCTCTTGAAGTAGCTATTTTAGATTTGTATTTTCATGCTTTAGATCATTTAATTACCATATTTGTAAGGATGCCTATTGTGCATACTATGTCCATGGATTTGTAGAAGCCATCCAAGTTTAAGATCAATTGTATTTCATACATCAATACAAATAGAAGAGTTATTATATTTATAAAAGGCTATAACAATGAACCATAAAATTGATTCCCCCACCATAGTCCAAGTAAAAACCTCTTAATTTTGCCTAGGTGCTCATCAAGATTATTCTCTAATTAATTTTGATATGTTTATATAAGAACATGATAGCTTTGATGATGATTAATTAATTTATATTTCATATTTAGAAGATCAAATTAAGATGGCACTTGAAGAAGAGAAAGAAGATGTTCACACATTGGATGGTTCTTGTCCCAAAGAGCTAGTATGCTTTGAACCTCCTTTTCAAATGTCCACAACTAATAGGCTCTATGTATGTGAAGCTCTTACATTGGCTTGACAAGAATTCAATGTAAATGCTTCCAATGGTTATCCCTACTTTGATTTTGTAAGTAAGGGAGGTAATTCTTTTTAATGTATACTTATTGATTGCCTTGGCATCAAAGGGAGGAAATTAAAAGATTGGTTCAATGAATACAAGAGCCTTGTTGCTACCAAGAAATGGAAGAAATGGTGTATAGGGTTTCTAAACTCACCCTCTGGGCTTGTGTTTTAGATTAGTGTATATAATTTATTATTTTCTACTTTTGATTTATTTAGTTAGTTCCTACTTTCTACATTTTGTTTCGTTAGATTAGTTTGCTTGTTTTCTAGAGTAGTTTTTTGTTTGTATCTATGCTTGCTTTAGAGTAGGTTTCCTTTTTTAATCTTTCTTTACTTCACTTTGGTTTAATTTTATGTGGGCCTATTATGACCCTATTTTGATTCAACATTTTGGCCTATCCTTATCTTTATCACCGTATTATAACAATGAGCATTGTTATGAAAATGAAATCATTAAGTAGAAGAGTTAAACCTTGTGAATCCCCCTTTCCTTATTTTAATGGGATAAGGAACCCAAAATGGTGGACGTATAATTGAGATGAATTTTTTTAGCTTTAAAAATTAGAAAGTGAAGATTCATACTTGAATATTTGCATAAGTTGCTTCAATTTTATTTTATACATTTTATAAATTTTGGAGGCCTATGATTATAAATAGAACATGTGGATTTTATAAATGTTTCTTTTCTTGTCTAAATCCATTTATTACACTTAATTAAACATCTAAAGAAAATGGAAGCATAGATCTATTTTTAATTTGTATTAGTGATTTGACTTTTTTGAGTCTATATTTATACCTACAACTTAGTCCCCAAATCTCAATAAATAGAGCAGTAAAATCAATTTTTAAGAATTTTTTTTGAAGTATAAAAAAATAAAAATGCAAAATCTAAAGTATTCCTCAAAAGGATGATTCAAGAAAAGTCCACTATAAGCTTTTCAACTTGGATGGAAGTGGATCGAGGCTTCGAGTGGGACCAGAGGCATCTCTATAAGAGCTATAAACACCTATATGGTAGTATAAAAATTACCATGCCATTCACCCCATCCAAATTTCCAAATATTTTTATTCTCAAAATTTTTGGTTGTCTTAGTATATCTAAATTATTTTATGTGAATTCAAGAGTTATAAGGAATTAATCATTTTTACACACACTAATGGTCTAAGGCTAAATTGAAAATTAGTATACCACAAGTTAAAGTAGACTTTAGTGTCTTCATATTTCTAATTTTGTCTAATGGATTGTACATATTTTATGCTTGTGTTCAGATGTGAAGGTTTACAGTCTAATTTTTGAAGTACTTTAACTAGAGATTATGGATTCCAAATGCTTTTATAGCATTATCACTATGCAAGTCACCGTCTATTTTTTCCCAACATGATCTATTTTTAATTAATTTCATGTGGGGACCCTCTTGTCTCAGCTTGTAATTTAAATTACAAGATTTTTAGATGCAAAGAGATATTTTCTAAATTTCATAAGCTAAAATTTGAGTTTTCAGGCCTCTTTAATGAAAATATTCAATATTTCATTCTAGACTTAGTCATTTTTTAATATTTTACCTTAGTTGTTTACTTTTAAAAAATTTAAGATGTTGATTGTTTCCTTTTATTTTATTAGTATTTGTTGAGGTCAACATACACCCATTTTTTAAAATTAGGACCCTTGATATATTTTGAAGCTTAGCCCTGAAAGCATGGCTTGTTTTGAACATTATTAAAATTCAAAGATCATCCACTTTTTATAAGATTGGCTTACTAATTTATGTTTTGTATTAAGCTTACCTAACATTGATAATGATTGGTCTTTATATCTTTAAGTTACAGGTTTCATGGAACCCTTGTTGATGGTTCATGTTCTAAAACCTTATCATAAACCCTTGGTTCAAGTTTGAATTTGAATTGGGAAGAGAAATTTGACAAGAACATTATAAATCTATGTTGGACTTAAGCTTAATTTTTATGTTAAGGCTTGGTCATGTTTTTTTAACATGACCAAACCTTAGCTTAAAAATCATGCTTGGTCCATTTTTATTTTCCCCTTTGTTCATTTTTTATTTCTAACCATGGTCTAATTTTAAGATAGCAGGGTCCCTTTTGTTTTCTAACATGGTCCCTTTATTACTTAGCCTAAAGTTTTAATGTTAAGTCCCCATTCATATTTATTAATATGAATGAAACCTTAGTCTAAATCTCTTATCCTAAGTTTTTTTCATCTTGAGTCCTGACTTAAATATCATGCATCTTACAAGATCCAATGATCTATGCTTCCTCATGACCTTTTAATCAGATGACATGAAGAAATCTTGATAAAAATGAGCACTTAGTCCTTCGAACTAGTCATTTTTGAGCACTTGGATCATGATCAATGGTTCTCTCTTCATCATGGATAAAAAATTAGACAAAGCGAAGACATAATTAGAAATTAAAATCCTTAAGAGCTTCATGGAGTCACCACATGGCACTCTCACATTTGAGACTTAAAAGTAAAGAGCCCCACTTATTAAATGAAACCAATGGTTTGTGACTACTCAGATCACAATTAGATGGCTCTTATTTCATCATGATTTTTAAGTGGATGGAATGAATTGATTTTGAGATCCTAAGAAGCCCCATAGAACTACCATGTGACACTCTTGCATTGGTACACAATAATTTTATGAGATTAAATTTGATGTATGACCCTCATTTAACATCCATAAGGATGTATTTGACATACACACAATCATCAAATTTAATCCCATCAAAATCAAGAACTTTATGATCCTAAATTTGACATTCATGTGACCATCATTTGACATTCGTGAGGATGTATTTGACATCTGTGAGACTTTCAAATTTAAGCCAATGAATTATTTTGCTTAAGACCATGATACACTCCAAAATGTTATTTAAAAAATCATGAATGACATTGTAGATGAATGAAATACCTTAGAAGATGATCAAATGCTTTAGATATTTAAACTATAAATATTGAAACAATCTCATAGTCTAAATATATGCATAAATGAGTTTAGTTTAAGTCTATATCCTAAGGTTCCAATTTCATTTGTTTGATTGTTGTGAACCTTAGAATAAATACTTATACTAAGTCTTATTTTAAAATGGTCTTTGTGAAAAAATTTATCCCAAATGATTCTACCCTAATATTTTACTATGTTTATTAATACAATAAAGCTCCATATCAAAATCTAGCATTGGGTCCTTATATATCAATTTGACCCCTTTGGACATATTCCAAGAACTTAACATAAATATTTTAACCCAAAGTATGTGTTATGTTTTTAAACACAATGTAAACTTTAGTTTAAAATATTTAATGTGGTCCCCCTTTTGTATAAACCTTGGGAAACTTAGACTTAAACAATTTAGTCTAAAGTTCATTTCATGTTTAATAAACATAAAATGAACCTTAGCCTAAGGTATTTAAACCTAAGTCCCCATCTAATTACTTTACTTCAAAGCTTATTATAAAATATCATAACCTAAGTCTATAGTGTGTTTATTGAATTGAAATAAAATTAGTGTAAACTATTCTAGCCTAAGTTATTTTATAGCTATACACTAACTACATCTTGTGCATCTTACAAGATCCAATGGCTCATGCTTCATCATGGTGGATGATCCAATGATACAACATCACTGATGAATTTTTAATGGAGCCCTAAGGTCTTATAAACTCAACATGTGGTACATGTGCATTCAACATATGACTAACAAAGGTGTCAAAGCTTGGAAGGCCCACAGAGGTGCCAAGTGGCACAACCATGGGGTTCAGTACCAAAGAGGACCAATGATAAGCAAGGGCTTAGATAATAATCAATGATCTAATCTAATATAAGGATCTTGATCTAATGGAATGAAGAAAAATGGAAATTTTTAAATGCCAATGGATAGTGCTTAGCACTATTTATGAAAAACTCTACTAAAAGTGCCAGATGGACACCAAATAAGTGCAACACAAGCACAAAGTGACAAAATAAGAGATATTTTGTGCTTAAAATGTAAAGGTATAAAGGTGAAGGCTAAAATCATATATGAGGTATGTATAATCCTAGGTCTGAATCATATACCACTATTAAAGCTCCAAATCCCTGAGACTTGCATAAAATACCCTAAATGAACTTGGAATGACTACATAAATTTGAAAGAAGTTCAATTGGGATATGAGCATGAAGGAGCTATACTAGAGACCATTTACAATCTAGTTGTGAATAATTTGCAAGTGAAAAATTAATGGTAGCTTGGAGGTAGAAATTAAGAGATGATACAAAGTTATATCTATCCATGAAAATCAAAGGAATGGTTTTCAAAGATATTAAACTAGATACTATAGCCCTAAAAAATGGTAACAAGAATTGGTTTGAGATTTTATAGACCATAGAGTAGATGAGAGATATTACCAAGGAAGAAAAAAGTATTTCCACTATTATTAGAAGATATTATGACTTGGTTGTAGTTAAAATGGCTAACCTCTATCATGTTGCTACTAAACCAGAGGCACTCCATTGCATTGATATCCTAACTCCCATTTTTTGTAGACTATAGGATTGATAATGACTAGATTATTCATGAGGGTAGTTCTAGGAGAGTGGTGTATATTTCCCCATTAGCCTTTGAGATGTGCTATAAGCTCCCAAACCCCCATGTGAACCTACCCACAATTAAGGAATGGACCAATAACAATGACATAGATACAATCCTAAGGCCATGGTTACTCCAATGGAACCATTTATTCTAGGAGTTTGAGGGAAGAATCCCAATTATCTAGTTTACAGAGGGAATTAAGGTAATCATGACCTTGTTAAATAGAGTATCTAGAGCCCCTATAACCACATATGTTAATAATATCTAGGTGTCTTATGTCTAATTTATGGTAGATAAAGATCTCAATCCTCTAATTTGGGATATGATTAGTATCCACTTAGGGAAACAATTTATTATCATTAAGAGGAAGACTAGCAAACAATTTTCCATGATGTCCTACCTATTAGATGCTTTTCTAGCCTCCACCTAGATTCCTCACATCAAAAATTGGTCACCTTAGGGCAAAACCATAATTTCCCACCATTATTCAAAGCTACATATCTTCAAATATAGCTATCACATGAAGTTCATTTAAAATTGAGTCTATCCTACTTTGGTAGAAGCTATCACAAGGATCCCTATGCCTAAGGTAATCCCTCTAATCAATAAATATGTGGAACTAATGGGATATATTTGTATTTACCTAGATTTCACTATAATAAAAATTGAGGGAATTTTGAGCCAACCCTATAGGTTGCCTATCTATGTACCCAACAAGATAGCAGAGTAAGAAATTACATCTGAACTCCTTCATGGTGTTGATGGAGTCTATGAGGAGAAAAGGAAAGGCCTCCTCCATCCCTTTCCTTTGATAATTAGAAGAACACTTTTGTAATATTGGAAATATGTAGACACCATGGTCAAGCACAAGAATTCCTTTGTGTTTCAGTTAGATGACCTCAGTTATTGGGATCTAAATAATGTAGTGGGCAACCATTTAAAGAGTATATAGATACCCAAGATAGTTTATGAGCATCAGCTTGGTCTTTAAGACACTCTCCACATCAAGGCCAACAATTTTGAATAAGTACTAACTATATTTAAAAATCAAAATATTAAACTTGTGCATAGATTGACTAATGATGAGAAACTACTAGGGAACATATGGCGAATGCATCCTCTTCAATATCATTTGCTACCTAGACATTTCAAGACACTTTAGGAAAAACCCCAGATGGAAGTACCACATCCCCTAGCATAAATTTTATAAGGTACTAGTAAGGAGAAGTTAGAGGAGAGACCTAATGAGGGACCTTCATCCTCAACTCTCCCTCAAAGACTAGCATCACTTATCAAACACTTGGACATGATTTCCTTAGAGCCAGATGAAATAAGGGAGGATGCCCTCAAAGTCCTCACTAAAGCATATGGATTTGAAGGAGAAGAAGAGTAGGCTAAAGAACCATATGCTCAAGTAAAGGAGGTTAAGAAGGAAGATAAAGGAAAGAAATTTGTCTTGGATTTGGTCTCAATGGCCCAACTAAGGAAGAAGAAATTAAAATTGTCAATAATCCCTATTAGATAAAAATCTAAAGTTATCTCACTCATCCCATAAGTGAGATCAACTTGTTTAGTGAAGAGTAACCCATTCATGTACCAATCATCTGTGATTAGTTCATTTATGAAAATATGCAAAAGATCCTTTCCTTGTCCCATTCATGGGCTCTAAACCAATCTATCAGTGAGGATGTGTATGAAGACATCAAGCCATAGATAAAGTCCTTGATGAAATAGCAAGAGGAAATAAGAATAGTAACCACTACAAGGATAGAGAAAAAAATGGATGCTCTAAGATCATCAAGAAACATAAGATCCCAAAACATACAAAATATATAGAATCATCTATTACTATGTAGTTCAATCTAGAAATAGTTGGATTAGAAAGAGTCAAAACCAAAAAATCCATGGTGGGAATTTAAGAGTTCACATTTCAAAATGTTGAACCCTTTATAGGTTTAATTCTAGTTAGAGGGCACAAACTTGCTAAATTACTGATCCATGAAGAGGATATTAAGAGCCTAACATAGGCTCATTTAGCTCAAGTTAGAGTTAGAATTAGATGAATTAAATAGAGGATTCATAATTTGGAGAAGAAAAAAGAGAAATTAGAGACCCAAGATATATTATTAATGACTAAGGTTATAATAAATATGTTTGAATCATCCTTTTTTGATATGTTTGACTCTTTAAAGTCAATGAAGCTAAGACAAGATACATTGAGCCAATAGAGAGAGGTGGCCAAATGATTCATAGTAAAATGGAAAGATGCAGAGACCAAGATAATGGATCTCATCAATATATTTATTAGGAATAGTATTCCTAAATTAAAAACTATTAGCCTAGCCCAACTAAATGTTATATGGGGGATAGTGGTGGATAAGATCCAAAGTTTAATTATTTGATCAACAAGCTTAGATAGACTCTTTAGAGATGATGAAGAGATGATTGACTAGATTAATCAATTACTTGGCACCATGTTGGCTAATCCTATGAAGACTATAGCCCTAGGAATCATTGATGATACATAATATAACCATAGAGTCACTTTGGTGATGTAGGAAGTAAAGGTAAAGATCCAAGGTGAATCAGGCATTGATAATAGAAATTTTTTTGGTATGATATTTACTGATAAAGAAAATATTGCAAAAGCCAAAAGCATCAAAGAAGATATGGCAAGGGATAATAGAGATTTTGAGGACTTATATGACCAAGAATATGTTTACCTCCTAAAGCTAGCTATATATTTGGAGCTTGTCAAAGAACAACATCAGAGGGCTATGGAGCTTCTACAAGAGCAATAAGGAGATCCTTCAACAATGGGCCAACCAATTAGTTAATATTCCTTCTGGTAAAAACATTGTAATATTTTAAATAATAATAGTCTTTTGTAAAGGCATATGCTAGTTTGTTAGCATATTTGCCTCTAGGTCAGTCTAGTTTTAAAAGGAAAGTGAAATCTAGAACTTTCTAAAAAAAGATAGTTGTCCTTATATTTTGTATATTTATATCCCACAACTGACCGATGTATTACCTTATATTTATATAAAAGGCAATATCACCATATTGTAAAGGGAAAGACTTTTTAACAAAAATTTTATACTTGGAAAAATTAATACTGTCGAGGAATTATACAAAGATTATCCAAATTTTATGTGTCAATTGTTAATATAGCTTTGTCTTAATTGTTAGTTATAAATCTTGAATTTGAATAGTTTATTTGAATTAAATGTGCATTAGTGATATAAGGTTGCTAATTTGTGCTTATGCTAGATTAATTGAAGGATATTGATTTTTCTTCACTTCATTTGTTCCGTATTTAGATGTGTTAATGCTATTTGAGTTTGGTAACAAATATTTAAAGTAGAATCCTATTCTTACTTGTATAATTTCATATTATCCTTAGAAATTTTCCTAGTATGTGGTGAGATCTGAGTTTATGCTATTTTGCATCATATACTGGTTAAATATAGGTTTAATTATAATTGAAACTTTTTCATAATATTTCAGTCAAGGATCAACAATCACATATTCTATTTCTTCCTTACCTTTCCATTTTACTTGTATTTTTACCAAATCATTGTAGCTTAGATTTCATTATAAATATCCATTTATATTAATATGTAGTTTATGTTTTGATAATAATTAAATATCATTAACATAGATACTTCATAATTCACAAATATTGGACCATGATGGCTCCCAACCATCAATTATTATAAATTTTGTGGAACATTCATACATTACTCTACCATTATTTCACCACAACTAACCTAAGTTGCCAAAACCTACTACTAATGATCTAAATTCCTATAATTATAAAATGATAAGTGTTATTTGAACATTAAGAACCCCTATGATACATTTAGAGGCATCAATAGGATTTTATTATGTGGTCCCTCTAAGTTGGCAGGATCGTGCTATGTGGCACAATCCCATTCACTCAGGCACCAAGAGGATTTTGGACATAGCAATTTAGTTGAAAAGTGTCACACCCATGGGGTCTTAGGATCATGCCACATATAATATTCTTAGGTACTTTGGGACCTAGGTGTAGTAGTATATCAACAAACCCTTCAGGACTTTGGGTTAGCAAGATTACACCACATGGTGACATCCCTCTATTCTATGATCTCATGATGGTCCATGCACTTCCAAGCCTTCAAGTTAGTGGGATTATACCATGTGGTGACATCCCAATAATTATGAGTCCTAAGGATATCTATATAGCTCATGATATTCTTCAAGCCTTTGGGTTAGCAGTATTACACCACATGGTGACATCTTACTACTTTGCAATTCTAGGGTAGTCTATGTACTTTTAAGCCTCAATGTTAGTGGGATTATGTCATATGGCATCATCTTGTGATCATGGGGCCAATATATAAAGGATAAATGGTGGTTCATATAGTGGTAAAGTGATACATTTCCATGTGTAAATGGTGGGCCTAAGAACATTAAATCATAGGTGAAATCCAAGAAAAATAATGACAAAATGCCATGTGGAAAGAACATTGGTTGAATGGGAAAAATTGAAGATCGATGGCCATATAGGCATGCCAAGTCAATAGAGGAGCCGAAGAATTAAATTTAATGGAATGTCTATCTATCAATATTTTCATATCAATGAATGGGTTGTGCACTCAATTCAATGACAAAAGGTTAACTTGTAGCTTGACTAATGGTACAAAGAGAGGTAAAAGACAAAATATATATTTTGAAGAGGCATGGTTCAACTGCATTAAAGGGATCACCCTAGAATAAATTATAAATCTCAGTTAAATTTTTAAATCATCATTGAATATTTATAACCACACCATTAATGAGATCAATTAGAAGTAGACACCATGAGTTGATCAAATTGTCTATTTAAGCAAACTACATTTCCATTATAAAAAGGTCAAAATTTTTAGGGTCATAATGCTATTGTAATTTTTCCAATATTAAACCTAACTTTCCTTGGTGTTTTCACCTTGACTATACATCCATTGGGTCATCATTTTTAGGCATCAAACTACTACTAGAATTGTCTAGATTACACTAGCCTTTCTTATATGCTCTATTACCTTAATTGCTTGCTTGGAGATATTGATTATATTATAATTATTTAATAATGATGAATATATATTTTATAATGTTTTATTAATTTAATGTCTTAAGTATTTTTTTTAGCTGGTTAATTATTGTTAGCATTATTAATGTGCTTGTTTATCAAATGATTGTATTAGTTATGTTATGTAGAAGTTATCATAACTAGTCTCTTGAGTTTATTCATTATTTATTTTAGAATTATTTCATTCATTATGTGAAATATCTATATAATGAAAAATAGGAAATATTTAGAATTAATTGAATAAATCAATTAATTTCACAATTATCCCTAGAAGCTTTCCCACTGAGTGGCTATAATTTTGTGTAATTTATAGACTAGACACAGTAATATAATTGTGTTCAGGCATACTTTTTATTTATATAGTACCAAGAAATTCATTTAGATTAGAGACACCATCTCTTTTCTTCCCCAATCTCTCTCACTATTTACTTTTTTGGATGATGTGTTTCCCTAGTTTAGAAAATGAAGTGAAATATAGTGAATCAAAGGTAATTATTTTACAAGTTGAATCAAATAGGAAACATGATGTAGACAAATAATTAGCAAGAAAGTACATGAACATGAATTCTCATATCAATTGAACCTCTATTGGTAGAAGTTATTTCTATCTGAGTAAATGATTAAAACTCTCAGTCCTTAGATTAAACTATCATCAATACTAAAATTAATGAGGGGACATTTCATCCCATGATTGTTGCCTCCCTTTGTCCTCTTAGAACAACTAATCCAATATCTATTTTATGGGTAGGTTAACTGGAGTGACCAATTATGGGATTTATAATATATTTCATATTACAATGAAATTAGTTGTAACAAACTTTTGTGTATTTTTATCCTTATTATAAATTGATGGATCTAAGTAAATGATGCAATATTATAGGAACCTATAATTTAGACATCATAATTAGGAGTTTATATAGGATAAGTGAGTTAATTTAAAGGTAGAGAAAAATGTGGAGGAAAAACATGTGATGAATTTGATCGCTCTAAACTATGTCACATAATATTATAGGTAATTGAGGAAACCCTTGATCTAATGTTAAATATTATAGGTTTGTATTGTCAATTAAAATAAAAGACTCAAGAGACTAATTAAAAGGAGATTAATCCAATTGAGAAGTAATAACAAGAGATATTTTGAATTTTAATTAGATCCTCAATGATGAATCTCCTCCATTGGCCATTTTAGGTATTCTCTAATGATCAGGGTTTTCTTCATCACTTCTATTTTATGTTGTCTCAATTTATTATGAAGGATGATGATGAACACTAGTGTCATGTGGTTTTATTTCCTATTGAGTTATATACTTTGGACCCCTTGGATATCCATAAATATTAAAACATACCTCATTTAACTCTACTTTTTTATCAAACCATTGCTTTGATATGTATATGACCAATTTAGTAGGAGCATACAGTTCTATCACCTATTTTTTATATCAAGTTAGGTCAGGTACAATCGTGAAATTGAATTTTTTTTATGTATAATGGGTCTTCTATATCACTTCCATCATTACTTATATCTTTATAATGTGTTATAATTTAAAATATGTGAATTGATCCAAGCTCATTGTTGTATAATATCTTTGTCTCACCTCAATTTTATCAATATATTCAACCCAATAATATTCAATGTTGGTCTCAAGAAATTAGATAGGCAAAAAAATTGTGGTAAATCTTCATAAAATCCATTCTATTAAATGGAAATTTTTTATTGTGGAATTTATTTGATCAAATTTGGGATTTAATTAAAAACCCTTGATGACAACACTACTATGTAAAATTATCATAATAATATAATAATAATAATAATATGATTCACTAATGTGTAACTAATGTATTCTAGAAATTTATTAAAAAATCAAAGTGTAATGAGAAAATAAAGACCTAGTTGGAAATGGTATCTATGAGAGGAATCAAAGTCTGAAACTTGTTGTGTAGAGTGGTCTAGTGATTTTAATCAATAATAAAGAACTTTAGGCCTATACAATATCATTTTTAAGAGGAAAATAGAGGGGTATCACTCTTATCAAACATGGGGTGCTCCTATCCACTTATAGTGAGGAAATATAGGTTTTTGGGTTCTTTTTGCCTTTGTTTGTAGAGTATGTGTTAGTTGCAATAGATTATGATCACTTGCAGAGACCACTATATGACTAATTTTACTTCAAATCCCTTTTTCCTTTACATGTGAATATTAATTAAAATCAATGCGTAAAAATGAGTGAGCAGTTGAATTTGGGTGACACCTCATCATCCCATGTGTTGAGTGCTTATTACATACCAATACTTTAGAGAGGGATCAAAATTCATGTAGTTCTCCATACTACATAGGTGTGTGAATAAATAGTGTATTATTATAGATGGTGGTGTAATACTGATGTTATTAAGTTCCTTAACCATGACTTGTGACCTGTAAAATTTATTCAAACTTGATCTCTAGGCTACTAAGTATTTATACAATTAGAATTAGGAGAAATAAGTACTTTACTCTCAATGTGCACTTATGATTCCGGTGTTTTATGATGTAGAATCCTATTGTGTGAAAAATGGTTTGATAAGTATTTATATAGTCATATATATGAAATCATTTTTTATAGGGATCATTAGGGATATAGGCTAACCTCCATATATATTTTGAGTTTTAAAATTAGTTGTTATTGGGGGGCAAGATAGGAGAGGGGGAAAGGACACTAGAGTAGTGAAATATATTCCCCTTGGGAACTCCTATCTAATGGGTTATTTATCTTGATAAGTGTTAGGTATGGCCTAAAATATGTCTAAGGTTGATAATAATAGGTATATTTACATTATAATATCATTTACTAGCTTATAAGAGTGTGTAAGGTGGTCAAAAGTGATCAAAAGGGTCCCTAAGATAGATCTAGAGATAAGTGTGTAAAATAAAGGTCATAAGTGCATGATCTTATCTTAAATTTTAATTTATGTTCATAAATTCCCCCCCCTCTTTTTTTCTAGTAATGTAAAATAAGTGAAATTAATAGAGTAAAAGGAAAAAAATGCATATCTAAACTTATTTGTGGAGAGGAGTCAAAGACGTAGACCACAACATTAAAATGTGATCCATGCAAAAACTTGAAATGAAACATATGTAACTTTAGTATTTAATTAGGATTAATATCAATAAGTGAAAGATAAGTTACTAAAGAGTAAAAAATAACTAATACACATGATTTGGTACATGAACCATTCTATTTTTCTAGTGCATAAACTAGTGATTATGTCGGGTTGTACATTTTTAGTTTCATTGAAATTGAATAGCTTGGTTTGGACTAGCATGACCCAATCCTCAATTATGAGTGCATGTGATTAATAACTTAAAGTGTGTTTTATTCCATCACCACTAACCTAGAGTAGTGAATAAATTTATAATACTTTTATGAATCCTAATATATATTTATAGTGCAAAAACTAGAGTAAATACAAGTGGAAATACTAGTGAAAATAATGAACCAACCACTATATATGAAATAAGGTTCAATTTTGGTGTAAAACTAAGGAAAAACTTGTGAAAAAATTGGTGTAAATATGAACTATAATCTGGGTCTAGTGTATACAACATGGATAATGATATGATTATCGTTCCATCTATAAGACTGGTGAAAATATTGAAAAATGGGGAAGCAATGTGCCACAAATGCCCCCAACTGATATCTGGTGGATATATATTATAAGAGTGAGTAAAAAATTGATATTTTAATTAAAAAAACCTTTATTCGATAGTTAAACAACATGCCACACATTATTGGCCCAAAACTAATCAAATCTAATAGAAAACTATGTAATTATAGAAACTAAGGATATGAAACTACTGAGTGCTTTTTTGATTAGATTGTGGTTATGAGAAATTATGGAAATGCCTTTTTTAGTATTTTGGAAAAAAAATCTAGTAAGGACACTATATTAATTCCCTACTATCTAATGTGGCACTCCTATCCAACATGAATTTCTATGTATTTGTTAAGCCTAAAACTATGTCAATTATGTAATCACTATTAAATCACATCTATGTACTAATATGGGAACTCTAGTCTTTAATACAAACCTCTATGAATTCCCCCTCTTGTAAGGTGAGTTTTTGATCATGTGATAAAACTTAACTCAAAATAAAAATTTATGCAATAATTTATGATGTAAAATGGAAATTTGAGTAATATTGACAAGATGGAGAAGTATGGCATCATTTTATATGTAAATTGAGCATATTAATAATGTAAGATGCATGTGGAAACAATCATTCATAGTAAGTGTGTCTATACATTTGTGATAGTGAAGCACATAGATAAGTGATCAACTAATTATATATCATTAAATTTAACTACTTAGAGAGGGATACATGATAAAGGGTTGTGTGTATGCATGAGTTCCATCATGGAATCTAAATCTGATCAAATAGGCAAGCAATGTGTAATTGTCATGACACATACAATCAAATATTACCCACACAACATGAAAAACCACACAATATAAGGCTAAGGGTCCACATACAAGGTACATTTTCAAATTTCACTCACTCAAATAGAAATCAAATAAAAATACATGTTCAAATTCCATCACAAGTATAGAAGCAAACAAAAGAGTCTTAGATCCACATATAAGGACACGTTCAAATTTATAAAGATAGAGCATAAACACACAAATACATGTTTATATGTCCTCACACACATAGAATAAAATAAATGGAGTCCTAAAGCCACTTAGAAATGACATATTCAAATATCCTCAAAGCAAATAGAGAATTCATACAATAGATGAAGATATAAAATAACATTATTAAAGCATGCATGATTATGTAATTTGATGAACAATAGCTAATTAGTAACATGATTATATTAAATAACCAAGATAAATAGTAGTATGTCATAATGTTAAGGAGTAAGTAATAGCCAAATATTTAATTCTATGTAAATATCTGAGCTATAAGTAAGATAATGTGTGCAAAGGAGAATAAAATATGTGTATACCATGCCCCTAGTGATCTCACTAAAGAATATACATGTTTTAGGAAACCCATGTGTAGTTTGGAACTGAGTGATGATAATATGAGATCATTGGTACAATAATGGGGCAAGGGACACAAGTGTAGTGTGATCTTATCCTCTACAACACTCCTATCTAAATGTAGTTTCTAAGTGTGTAATATTGAGATTACATGCAACTAAATCAAGAAATTATTTTTAGGTAATCAACAATCACTCATATAAAATAGTGAATCATGTATGATATAAATTTAGGTAAATCATGTATATAATATTATGCACATATGAATTGATGCATGAAAAAAATACATATAAGCATGTGTAATTCTTTATTTTAGTATTTTCTAAAATATTTTACCATTTTTATGTTTTGACATATCTATGAACTAAGAAATAGAGAAAGAAGGATATTAACCTATAACTCCATTAATATTCTCACCATAAATAGATCCTACATTGAAAAAAGGAATGAATCTCTCTTGAAAATGAAGAGTGTCATAAAACTATGTTAGTTATATAGTATTACCATAATTATATTCTACATAATCAATATCATCAAGATCAAAGCAATCTGGATTGTTATAATCATCATCTAGATTTTGAACTTATAAAATGTCACTCTCTTTATATGAATGAGGAATTTCCCCATATTATGGTATCGACCTTTCTAATTTCTCCTTTTCAATGTCTATTATGTCATGTTCCTTTAGTTATATGCAATTACTTGTATCTCTTTGTATGCTAACTAAAAGTATGCATTCTATTTATTGATCTTCCTTTGAAGAAAGTTTATCTTCTCTTGAAACTACGATCATTGCACTTTCATGTGAAAATGTGACATGGTTGGCATATTTATCCATTGTTGTTCCCATTGATATCTTTCATTATCTTTCTAATTCAATGTTATTTTTTTTCAAACTAGGACATACATAAAATAACTATGAACATATTTTTGGCCCAATTATGCAAGGTAACTCAATGGAACCAATAAATTATTTAGATAAAATACTCTTACCCAAAATTTCCTTATCATATTCAAGAAATTGTAAGAGTGTCATGCTACAAAAATTCATTTCAATAGTTTTTTAAACACCACATTGGTATATTATTTGACATCTATGAGGGGATTAAGAATCGAAGGCTCTAGAAAATTTGAATTCTTTCTAGTCAACTCTTTTATAACCACACTTGAAACCATATATTTTTTAGGTATTTCGTGTTTTTGACTTTATTTTATTAGAATCCGTATTTTAAGAATCCCTTATTTTTTAATCTTGAATTTGATATTCAAACTTCTCTTATAGTAATATTTTTCTTATTGTATCATTTGTTTTGTAGATTATTCCCTTTGTAATTTCTCTTTTTTGTATTTTTCCTTTTTTGATCTTGCTTACTCTAACTTATCTTGTATAACCTTTTGTTATTCTAATTGTTCCTTTTGAACCTTTTCTTGCTATGAACTGTCTTTTTAGTATTCATTTTTGTATTAATTCTAATTTCATCACTTATGATTTAGGAGATGCACGTATAATAAGCATTGTTTGCTTAAGTGATATATCAATGATAGGATCACCATTATCAATTATATTTTGTATTTTATTTTTAAAATCCAAAAAATGATATGTATGATTCCCATGAATTATTGTATATGCAAAATAATATTTTGATATCCTTATAGTATGTAGAAGAGGTAGTTTGATCAATATGTTTTGAATCATTGCCATTAGAATCTCACATAAATATTATTATCCATTTTCATCACTTATTTTAGATGTATTATGTTTTAGTTTCTCATGATGATATGAAATATTGGTAGGTACAACATTGTTAGATGGATATGCACATACATTATTAATACTAACATATTGTAGATTCTTTTCACATGCAATATGTTGTTATAATAATGTGATATTGGCACTAAAAAATGATTTTTATTTTTAAAATATGATATTAAATTTTCCATCCTAATGATTTGATCTGTTATAGCCTCACAAACACAAGCCTTAGGTGCTTTGGATTGGGCATACCTACATACACCCCAAAGAGGATTTGTCTGAGGGGGAGGGGTTTGAGAAAAGATAGGTTAATCATATTCATTTGGAACTATAGGATGGTTAAGCCTTACATATTGTGATAGTAATAACATGGACTTGATTATAATGAAATTAGTTATCACAACCTTGAGGGTTAGGAGGAAAAGATTATTTTCTATCCATAAAATATGACACTAAAACTTGGAAATTTTTTGTTATAACAAAAAATATCATATATAAAAATATTTAAAAAATAAATGGGAGCATTAAAAATAAGGATAAAAACCATATAAACATTTTTATTTATGGTTTTAAAACATTTAAATAAGACTCAAGTTCACTAATATGTTTTATCATATTTAGGATTTATGTAAAAACCCTAGATGACAACACTATTATAAAAAATAATGACAATAATATAAAAATAATAGAATTCACTAATTTATAAAAAAATTAATATGGAAACTTAATAAAAATAAAAAGGTATAATGAGAAAATAAAGACTTAGCTAGAAATTGTATATGTAGGAGGATTCAAAGTCTGAAGCTTGTGTAGAGTGGCCTAGTGACTAGAATCAAGAATTAGGAATTGGATATAGGCTAAGACAATAACATTGTGAACATGACACTAGAATCATGGCACTCATGCATAACCTAGGGTGATCTTGTCCAAGTATAATGAATAAATCAAGGTTTTTTGGATCTTTTTGCCTTTGTCTATAGAACTTGTGTTTGATGTAGGAGCTTGTGATCACTTGTAAAGATCAATATATGACTGATTTTATTTCAAACCCATAATTTCTTGACATGTGTATACCAATGAAAATAAATTTAAAAAATGAGTCAGTAGTTGAAGTTGGATGAGACCTCAACACCCCATGTGCTAAGCATTTCTTACATACCAATAGTCTAAAGAGGGATAAAACTTTATGTAGTTCTCCCATGTTATGATGGTGTTTGAATAACTATTGAAATATGCTATATGTTGAACCATGAATTATGACCTATCAAATTTATTTAGAATTGAGCTCTGGGTTACTAGGTTTATATGTAAAATATTTGAAATAAATAGCTAATTTTCTCTTGTTGATGTAGATTTTATGCATGCCATAGAAGAGTGAATGAGGCTACCTCTAAATTTTTATGATCTCTATAGAAATTAAGTTCCACTATAGGGCATGGGATACATATATGAAATTAAAAAAACTAAGTGGTGGAATAACAGGTTGGTGGAATAATAGGTTGAGATTATAGGTTGTTTAACTAGGTTGATAGACGGATGTGTGAAATCTAAAAAAAATAAAATACTAAGTGAGTTGGCTAGGTAGAGAATTACTCTATGGTGGGTATATATTAGATAAAATCCAAAAAAAAAGGGGAAGGTAATGCAAAAAATAAGGATCTATGTTCCTAAAATGTTACTTCTAAGGTTGTTTCTTTGGTGGACAAGTATTTCCATGACCAATTTTTACCACTTTTAGCTATTACACACTCACGAATAAGCATGGTTTGTAGTATAGGGAAATAAGTATAGGAAGCTTAGTGATCTCAAATGAAGGTTTCTAACCTTAGAGTTATTATTTCACACCCTTATCTGAGAGGTTACAGTTTGGACCAGGAAGTTATCTAGAGTAGTGAGAGCACATGCCTAGAAGACTATACCAAAAGAAATACTTCTACACACCTCAAATTATCAACTCAATCTATAATGATTTCTTTAACTAATGAAATTTACCAATATTTAGTAGTTTTTACACATCTAAGATTAATATTTATAAATTAAAACAACCAAATTTATTCATAACATTAACACACTTCAAAATTACTGAGTTGATATAGACAAAGAAGCTAAAATTTTAATAACATAGAAAAGGAATAAGAGAGAACAAACATAATTGCATTACAATCAATGAATTAATTTATTCCTATATATTGATCAAAACTCTAACACTTTGAAATAGGATTTTACAAGTATTTAAATACTTAAGAAAGGGGTCACCTCATCCTCCAAGTGTAGTGAAACTTTAGATTACATCAAAATAACTAGAACCCAAGTTCTAATTCGATACAAAATTGTACATTATAACTCATAGATTACATCAAACATGTAGTGTGCAAATGATGAAAAAATAACTCAATTAATTATAACACAAATGTAACAAAAATTAACTAGCCATGGTTATCTTGAATAAATACATGAAAATTTTATATACAAAATTAGCCTTTAGTTAAGGCTTTCTCTATGACTACATATCACTACTCATGGTTATGGTTGGAACTAAAGTGCTATCTAGGGATAAAATTAAGGTTATAGCTGGAGCTAAAATAAAATTTATATTTGGAGATGAACTAGAATTTATAGATAGAACTAAACTTGTTGAACTAGAAGGAATTAATGTGGTAGGTGGTGTTGAAACTAGCATATTAGGTGGAGTTTGGGATACTGAACTAGTAGATGATGACAAAGAAAACTTCTTTTTTTCTTCTATCTCTTGATAGTGTTTATATCCAATAGCATGCTACACCTATACTATGCTCATGTTTTGAATAAATGATATATTCAACATATTTTCTTATGCCATCAACCTTGTATGTTCAAATTTAGTAGCTTAAATTCCTACTTAAAAGACTTTTGCATTAGTGGCCTTATTCCTTGTTGAACTCAACTTTGCCTCAATATCCTCTAAAGTTAATATTTTTAAACTCTTCTTGAAATTATCTAAATCTTGGTGTAGCATTTGGCCAAAAATAGACATGAATACCGAAATCCTAGTGTTATCCAATGCATTTGTTAACTCTAATTAATTAAAAATTTATACTACATGCTTCTCTTGCTCGGTGATCTTTATGACTAAAGAATCAAAAACATTTACCCATTCCAAATATTATTAGTTCCTAATGACCACTAGATTTAATGAATTTGGTGCCTCCAGGGGGACATCAAATTCAAATGGTTGAATACCATATTGGTAGTATACAAAACCAAAAAAATCAAATTCTTTTCATCTTCATTTAGAACCTTAAATAATTTAGTTATTGGAGTTTCCTAGGGGGAAATTTGGACCTCAAAGATTGAATAGTATCTATTATCTTGTATAGCCTCATTTTTATGTTTTGAACATCTTTTTCTATCTCAGAGGGAATGTAGATTAGTTATTGGTGTTCCCTGAGGGTATATAAATCCTATTCCAACTCTTTTCTTACCTAATTTATACCCTCATTAATGACTATCAATGCTTTAGAGTGGGTATCCATATGACTTAAATTCCTCAATAAAAGGGGAATGACCCTTCTTTATGTCTTGCCTTTTTGAGACAGAGTAGACCTCTTATCTTTCTTTTATAATCAATGTTTTCCAAATGTTGCCTTCTACCTTCCTCTTCCTTTCCCTTCACACAAAGCTAGTTGACTTATCAAAGATTGATCTCATAGTGGGCATGTCGATGATCTTCAAGTGTGGCTTCTTAGAAGATGATGCTCCTAATTCCTTTGCCCAAATGGGAAGGATCAACTTTTATGGATCTAGTTATTTTGATTCTATTTGGGTATCTTTTGTAGGACCAATCTTAGGGGCTAGATTGGGTATTAAAGGCCATATTATTTTAATCTAGTTTACATTCCTTAAATGTGGCATTAGATGAATAATGTAGACTAGTTTATTCTTTGGAGTTCTCTTGGTGGACACTACTGCTATGATCTGTACTACTCCTAATCAAGGCATTAGTGAGTTTAATTAAGTAGAATATGTTAACAATTCAGTGTTGGGATGATTAGTGATAGTGGAATTAGAGGTAGAGACTAGAAAAGAAGTTATAACAGCTATTATAGCAATAATCCCAAAAGAAGGTAATGATATAACAAGGAAAGAAGATTCAATTGATAAAGAAAAATAATGGATAACTGGTAATGAAATGATAGGATATTTGACTAAGGGAGAACTAGTTGAAATGCCCTTATTTGATTGGTCACCCTTAATGGGGGCCTTCTATTTTGATCCTTGCAAGCTCAGAACCTTATCCTATTGTATTTATTATTCATCTGCCTCATTGATCAGCTCACCTTTAGTTTAAGGTTGTAATTTCTCACTTGTCCGCTTTATGAATTGGTCCTAAGGTCTTCTTGCCTAAATTTTTAGCTTATAACAAATTATTTTCTTTTTAGCTTGAGGAGTAGTCACTTGTTGGGTAGTAAGATGGAGTGTAATGTTGGATGTTGTGGTTGTTGGATCTATCATAGTAAGTGCAATGTATTATTCATTAGAGGACTTGAGACAAATGATATCCTCTTCTCCCCCAAAAGTGTTTTCCTTCACCTAAATTTATTCTTCTAAATATTCTTAATTTAACCTATTCAGTTCAATAGTGAACATTTGAACTTAAGGAGTCTCTTATTACAATTTCACAATGGCAAATAATGTCTCCCCTCCATGTTAAGCTTTATCTCTAGTTGTCATCATATTGGGTGTATTTTGGGGGTCCCAACTCTAATCTTGTGGCTATTAGAAGGGTCTTCTATTCTATAAATCTAAAGGTGTCCATCCCCCTAGTGGTGGGATGCTAAATTTTATGTGTCCAAGTGTGATAGAGTGATATGTTTGGATTACCTTTAGTAAGTCCTCACTCACACTAGTTGTCCTATCTATTTCCTTAACCTCTACATCATATTTTGCATTAAGAAATAAGAAGTCATGATCAAAATATTCATGCTTGTAGGGAATATGTAGATTGTGAAATCATAGATGTAATTTCTCAAGGGGGTCCCAATACCTGTGGGGTAAAGTGGATAAGGCATAGAACCTTCCTAGCACCACCATCCTCTCTATTGTGTTTGTAGTATGTGTAGCACATCTTTCCAATTATGATATGGGTTCCATGCCATGGAAATTGATTTTATTACTCTTGGTTATGTCATCATCTATCCCATTCCATAATTGATAGACAAACTCTTACTCAATAAATTTATCTATGAAATATTTGAGGAGGCAAATATGGTCAAACCTTTATCAAATGACCATTATAATAGTATAGTCTGGTTATATCTAGTAATCACCCAAAGACATGAGCTTATTGGTGATGTTATTGGATATCCTAAATAGAGGTTCACCATGAATTATCATCCATACTTGAGGATACAAATCCTCTAAAATTATTGAGATGTTCCTTGTATATGAATAAATGTGAACAAATAAGTAGATGTCATAGATTCTATTCTTGATATATTCAAGGTTTGGATCCCACATATCCCTATTGTGTCTATAAATAGTCCCCATGACCACATCTAAAAGATATGACATGATATAAAAAATTTCACCATATGGTTTCCTTTCCTTGTATAACAACAATTTATATAAGCTTGCACTAATAATCTTCCCCAGTACAAAGGTGTGTTCTAAAGTGATCAATAAATTAATAAATGGTACCCACTCTAAATGAAGGAAATGGATGCTTAGGTGGACAAACAAATGGTTTATCAATACCATAACAATGTAGATTCACATCCTAAACCTATTCTCAGACACATGATTCTTGGTGGTTTCTTTGAATGAGAAGGTCTCTCCCAGGAGAAGCCTTTTCTTCACTACTTGTTATGTGTTATTTTTTTCCTCCAACTAGTTATGCTATGTAAATCAAAGGTAGCATTTATAATGGGTAAATTTAAATACCTATGTAACACTTTGTCTAATATGTATGAGATGATGGTGCTATTTTTGATAAAGTGTAGGAAATCACCAATTGTAATCCTCCCTTCAAATAACAATCCCCATAATAAGTCAATGCATGAAATGAATTTAGGATTAGTAGTTGCATAATGGAGTGATTGCAGTTTCAAGGGAAATAGGTCAACTGTAACTTATTATTCCTCAGTAAATATGACTTCCTTGTCGTCAAATATGTTGATTCTCTCTATGACATCCCATAAAGTTGAGTAATTTGTGTAGATATTTTTGGGTGAATACTTTGTTAGTCATCTGTCTGATTGAGCGAAATAGGTTTTATCATCCATAGCAAAGGAGATTAGTCAGCCCAGTGTGCAGGTTTACTACATCAAAGGTGGATAAATCTCTCCTCTCATTAAGGGGAGGTTCCCTATAAATATGTAGGAGCTATATACTATAAATATATGTAGAAAATAACACTCAGGGGTAGGATACACCATCCATCTCTCTTATTTTAGAGATGATATTCACAAACAAAGGAGAAAATCCTAGTGAAAACACTGAAGGCACTTATATTCTTTCATAAGTGTTCTTGCAAGGGACAATAGGAGTTCTTTCAGGTATGATAAGTGACTGGTAACAAGGTGCAATAATCAGCAGAATGAAGTGTAGCACAAAGTCTTCACTTCAACTGCCTAAAGAGTGAGATAAAAAGGATAATGGGGGCACAAAGTCATCCCAAAATTCTCAACATAGAAATAGAAAATAAACACACACTGAAGACAACTATAATAGCACAAAGTCTGAAAGTAACTGACTTCAAGACATCTTCCTTATCACTTCCACAAATTCTTCTTGTTAGATTAAATAAACAAGAATGTGTCTAGAAGATAGACATAAGAACAATCTCCTAAAGTGGCACAAGCTATAACAGCACAAAGTTTACAAGTAACTTGCTTTCTCATTTAGATAAAATAATATGAACAATAATCTAAGCTCAAAGTCTCAGAATTCACCTTTCAATTTGGGTAGAGTTTTGCTTTTGTGATCAAAAAGATCTCCCCCGTATCAAATGAGATATTACAATATATAATGCTCTAAGAAAGACTTGGGTGCTTGTATTCATGAAAAAGGCCCATGATGATTTGAATGCCTTCAATGCACCTTCAATTCTATCTAGAGGGACCATGCTAGGAATAGTGCATTGCCATAACTATGGCATGTCCATTCCTCTAATATGTCTCTTCCTTAGTATGGACTATCTATTCCTTTTCCTGATGTCTGTGTAGCTGTCCAATTTGCCATTACTTCATGGAGGAAAAATAGGCCATGTCCTTGATTTGGTGTGCTTAAAAGTCTACTTGATCCACTATTTCACCTATTAGAAATAACTCTTTTGAAGATATTTCTGGTCCTTTGGTCTCATTCCTCTCTCCCTTATAGCAATTTGAGTCTTTGGGCTCTCTTTTTAGCCAATCACTTGGTTCTTCCTTCAGTTCCTTCTTTGGCTGTGGCAAGTTCTGCTATTATGATACTTATTAGAAACTTATGGAAAATGAGATTCACAACACTTATTGCCCAAGTAGCTTCAAAAGGGGAATGCAGATGTAGACACTTTTCATGTTCTACTGAGTTATAATGAGACATGTGGCATGTTTTGCTTAACTTATAGAAGCTTTTAGAAACCTTTTGAGAGTCCTACAGAAGATGACACATGGCAACTTGTGCTCTACTTTATAAATAATATAGGAACATTTGGGACTCATTCAGATTCACATGGATGATGCCACTTGTTGTGCTCTGCTTGACCTTAGCAACTCACTCAGGACTCACCATAGTCCTTACGACACAAAAGGGAGAGACCATGAATGTTGACACTTGTCAGCTTTTGCTGAGTTATAACGGAACACATGGCACGTTTTGTAGCTTTGAAACTTATTAGAAATTGTGTCTTGGTAGATGACACTTGGTAGCTTCTGCTTCGACTCTAGAAGGGACACGTGGATATTTCCACCACACTTTATCTTTTTCCATCAGGCATTTTTCTATGGGCTTTTCCTTCGAACAAAAAGTCTGAAAGAATTCCTTTGGGCAATTTGTCTTAAGAAAAGATTTTGTTCCTTAGCCATTTGTTCCTTTCAATTTATTCAAGATTTCTTCCCAAGTGAATTCCTTTAGACAAAATGTTCAAAGGAATTTTGCCTTAATCATTTTTCTAAGGAAACTCTTCCTGAAGTCTAACAACTCTTTCACTTAATAATTTCCTTTAGACAAAAAGTCCAGAGGAAATGTTCCCTATCAGCCTTTAAACAAATCTAAAGGAATTCTATCTTTTCTATCTTCTCTTTGACACTTGAACCCATTTTGGCTCCCTCTACAAGGGCACTTGCCTCTAGTTCACTACCCTCTACAAGGACATTTGTTCCTTCAGCCCTAGGGCAGCCCCTTGAACCTATCGGTTGAACCCACCAATTGAACCAACCTTGGTTTAATGGTTCAATAAATTCAATCTCTTTATTTGGCTAAGTCCTTTTGATCTTTTGAACCAAACATGTTGAACCATTTGGTTGTTGAACCTGTTGAACTATCGAACCAAATTGGTTCAAGGTTCAACATTTTAATGGTTCAAGCCTTTATTTTTAGTTAAGTGTTTGAAGCCATGGAACCTAGAACCTTGACAAAGTGCTTAACTCTTCCTGATGACGTTGAACCTTTGAACCCATTGAACCAAAATGGTTCAAGGTTTAATGGTTAAATGGTTCAAGCCTTGCTTAAAAGCTTGTTGATGAAGATTTTTTGGTTGAACCAAGGTGTTGAACCAATCTTGAAAATGATGAAGTGTTGGAAACATGTTCATTTGATTGAACTCACTTCTAGAATCCTTTAAACCTATTGAACCTACTAATTTCAAGCATGATGAGTCCATAGAAACATATCTACATAGTTTTTAGTTTTAAGCCTATAGAGTCCATAGTTTTAAGCTTGTAGAGTCCATAGATTTTTGGAAAAGCTTTGAAAAATGAAGGACTTGAATGCTCAAAGAAAGTTTTGAAAAGGGGAGAGATGATTTTGGTCTATTGAACCAAAAGATTTCATAGGTTGTCCCAAAAATGTCACTCATTTTTGGGGAAAATAGCTGGCTCCAGTTGGGGAACTTCTTTTATTTGAAAACTTAGAACATCTGAGGGGAGTAGAAACTAGAATCTCCAGTGCATTTGAAGTATGCCATTGGGATATGGAATCATGCTACCCAAAAATAAAGGCTCCAAAAATGAAAATGAATGACACAAATTAGAAACAAAGACTGTATAGATATACATATGTATAAGTGAACTTATCTGACACTTCAGAAATTGAAAGGCTTCAGATGTTGCCCATTGTGAGGTAGAGTAAAGAGCGTGCCATCTTGATATTTCAATAGGAATTTCTTCTCACCATTGAGATGATGGATAATAAATGGGCCACTCTAAAGAGAATCAAACTTCCATGCATCCCCTTTGGTTCTCTTCTCTTGTCTCATAGTAGGACTTAATATCCAACCCAAAAATCATGGTTCTTCACCTTCTGGTTGAAGATCTTCTTCACCAAAATTTGATGGGCAGAAATTTGGTCCACCACCATAGTTATCTACTCATCCAGCTCAGTCAGGCACATGATCCTCTTATTAAGGGGGCTTTCATATGTCTAATTTTTAATTGCCTTAGCCAATTTCAATGCTGGCAAATCCAAGGTGATTGGTATCTCAGCATTGATACCATAAAGAAGTTGGAAAGGAGACATACCAATTGTTCTCTTTGGTGTAATTTTGTCTGCCCATAGAGCATCAACCAATGCATTATTCCATGTCCTTTGGTTTCCATCCACCAACTTCTTGATGATAGTCACCAGGCTCTTATTGCTTGATTTAGCTTGTCCATTCCCTTGTGGAAAGTAATCAGAAGAGTGGGAGAGTGTTATCCCATAGTAGAAATAGAATTGAGTAATCTCTTGGGAAGTGAAACAAGTTACATTATCAGTGACAATCTTGGTTGGGACCCTAAACTTGGAAATGATATTCTCCTTGAAGAAATTGCATACTACTTCTGAAGTAACATGCTTGGTTGGAATTGCTTCCACCCACTTGGTGAAGTAATCTATTGCCGTAAGGACATAATCATGTCCAACACTTGAAGATGGGTTTACAACTCCAATAAAATCAATTCCCCATTGTTGGAATGGCTCCTCTATGACCACTAGCTTGAGAGATAGGGTAGGTAACTTGTGTCTCCCAACAAAATGCTAGCATAGTTCATATTTTCTTACCCACTTGTATGCATCTTGAAAGAGAGTTGGCCAGTAATACCTGGCTCGTATAATTTTATGGGTAGTTATAGGAGCAGAGAAATGTCCTCCACAAGACAAATTATGGAAGGAATTTAGAAGTTGGCTTTGATTCTCCTTGTCCACACAACGAAAGAACACTCCATCAAGGCTCCTCTTGTATAGGTCATTATCCCAGAGGATAAAATTTGTAGCTTTCAACTTGATAGTTCTCCTTTCTTTATAAGATATGTGAGCAGGACACTCACCATAAATAAGGAAATGAGAAATACCTAAATACCACTCATTCATGGTGTAGATAAAGAGGATTGTTGGCATGTCTTCCACCTCTACTTCTTCATGCCTTACTTCTTTAGGTCTGTTGTCAACAATAAATTGGCATTGCCCTTTCCCCATACCAGCTTTGTTGGCTTGATGGCTAGATCAAACTCCTGGATCTTTGTAATCTAATTGCCTCTTTTGGTTCTAAACTCTTATTGAGTTAATATGGATTTGACTGTGGTATCAGGAACCAGAGCAGTAACTCATGAATTAAGGATGTAGAAATAGAAATGCTTCACTACCTTAACCACTGCATGAGCATGCTTCTCCATGTGTGAATACTTTAACTCATGAGTTTTGAGAGGACAACTCATGAAAGAAATGGGAGATTCCACACCTTCTTCATTCTACTGAACTAAGATGGCTGAAAGTGTGTGTTCAGAAGCATAACTATACATGATGAAATTCTTCATATAATTGGGACAAACTAGAAATGAGGGATGGGCAATGGTAGTCTTGATATCATAAAATGCTAACTTGCCTTCTTTAGTCCAACTGAAGGTGGCCTTTCCCTTCATCATGTTTACAATGTACCTAGTCTTCTTAGCAAACTCAGGGATGAACCTCCATAAGAAATTCACCTTTCCAAAGAAAGAGTGAACAACAGTCTTACTCATGGGCAAGGTAAGCTCTTGGATAGACTTGACTCTGTCTGAGTCAATATTTATGCTTCCTTTAGACATAATGTGTCTGAAAAGTTTCCCCTTTAAAGAAATGCCATTCTAGTGGTAGCACTTTAGCACTTGTTGCAAATGGTGCACATGATCTAGGTGATGCTTAGAAAAGATGGTCAAGTCATCAAGATAGATTATGATGAACTTACCCATCTCATCCTTGAAGGTAAGGTCCATTGCTCTTTGGAAGGTGGCACCAGCATTTAACAAGCCAAAAGGCATCCTTTTGTATGCAAATGTGCCCCAAGGTGAGGTGAAGGTAGTCTTATGCTATTCTGCCTCACCAACTTCAACTTGATTATATCCTAAGAAGTCATCTAGCATTGATAACATCTCTGAACTAGTCACTATCTAAAAAACTTGATCCATGATTGGTAAAGGGTAGTTATCCTTTAAGGGTGATTGATTCAAGTTCTTGAAATCCACACAGAGGCAAATTTCACCATTCTTCTTCCTTACAAGCACTATATTTGCAATCCGTGTGTAATGATGGATAGGAAAGATTATCCTAGCATTTAGCATTTTTTGTATCTTAGACAAAATGGTACCTAATATTTTTAGATTATACTATCTAGCCATTTGCATGTAGGGTGTTGAATCAGCCTTGAGAGGAATATCATGTCAAATTTCATTAGGCTTGAGTGACTTCAAGTCATCATAGGAGTAAGCTAAGATGTCCATATACTGGTTGAGCAAATAGTGAACTTGAACCTTTCCTCAGGAGTACAACATTTCCCAATGTTCACCATCTTGGGATCATCCTTGGTACCTAGATTTACTTGATCAAACTCTTGGGAGGAGCTTGAATCTATTTGCTACTATTTGATGAATTTGTCATTTTTGTCAAACAATTTCTCAAGGGAAACAAGGCCTTTTGGAATCTTATTCATTTTAAGTTGCAAGAACTCCCCACCTGCATCTATATTTGATTTAGGAGCTGGCTCACACTTCTGAGGTTCACTACCTTCAAAATGTAGCCATTCAAAGTTGTCTTTTTGCTCTAGGAAGGTAATAATTTGATAGTCATTGTTGAACACTTACCAATGACTCACATTATTAGGCACACTTGGTTGAAAGACTAGCTCAATAGTGTACCTATTTCCTTCGAAGTCTGGGTGGGGGACTAAGAGAGTAGCTAAAATAGCCAGTGCATCAACTCTATCATTGAATTCCCTAAGAACTATAGAGATGCTAAAAGCATCAAAGTTTTCAATTTGATCCCAAACTAGATTACAGTAGTGGCACAATCTCTCATTTTTAGTTTGATATAGGTTTTTCACCTGACAAACCACCAGTTCAGTTTCTCCTTTAGCATGAAGGAGCTTGATGCCATTGTCTTGAGTAGCCCTCAATCTAAGTAAGAGGGATTCATACTCAGTTGTATTGTTTGTGTTACTAAACTATAACTTGTATGATGAAATAAAAACATCTCCTTGAGGAGATATCAACATGATCCTAGCTCCTGAACTAGTAAAGGAACAACTACCATCAAATTCTAGCATCCATACCTCATTTGAAACTAATTTTTCCTTAGATTTCTCCTTGCTTGAAAGGGGGAGTCCTACATTTGCACTGTGTTCTACCATCCTTTTTACTATTTCTTCTAAACCAATTATCAAACTATCATTTTTAAAAGTTTCCTTAGCTAAAACATGAGTATCCTCTATGGTCAAGAAATAATTACCCATTCCTGAAGACTCAAACAAAATTTGAGCTTCAGGTGCTAGTGATTGGGTGACCACATATTTTGCTTCATTCTCAAAGAGTAGCCTCTTTATGATGCCTTTGACTAGAATCCTTACCTCAGATAAGTCCATGCTCAATTCCCAACATCCCTGTAGAAATTCCACCAAATAAAGATGCCATATGATGCTGGGACGTCAGCTACCAAGATAGTCATCTTGATTCTTTTGTCTGGGAATGTGGCAAACATAAATTAAGCATCCTTAATTTGTCCTAGCAGAGGTACTTGCTTGTTATTTATGGAGAAAAATCTTCCAAATGTTTTGGTTAGTGTAAGGCCAAGGGACTCTACCACTTTGGTAGGCATGACATTGTCTGAAGCTCCAAAATCAATGATATAATTGTTTAGTTGATGTCGATTTATCATTAATGAGACATAGAAAGGTTCAGTCCTACCAGGAGTAGCAAGAGGAGTGATGCCAAGGTTGTTCTTGGTGAGTTCATTCTTGGGGGAATCATGATTTATCTTTTTAATCTCTTGTCCTATAAGGATGGTTTTATTCTTCACACACTCCACCAACCTATCCAACTACTCAGGGTTGGCTTGTAGGAATTCAAATTCAGTCATTTGAATTTTAGTTTTCTTGAAATGGTCGATTATGTCAAATGACTAAAATGGACTAGGAAGAGAGGATGGGAGTTCATCCTTTTGGTTTTTAGGGGGGAGGATTGACCTATGAATTTGAAATTGAAGGTGTAGAAATGTTTGGGGTACTTACTTTTTTAGCAACCATTGGGTTCTTTGGTTGGAAAGGTAGAGTGGTTCCACGCTTAACAATTAAAATTGCTAGTTGAGGTCACTCCTCTGTCTTCTCTTTATCATCTTTCTAGGTTGATTAGTTCTTAGACCAGGTGAATACTATGTATGATCCCTCAACTGCTTCACCTTTACTTTTGGGTTCATCCTGGTAATTTAGGAAACCAATGTGGGAGTCACTAGCTGACTTTTCTTGATCCTCTATGAAGAGATCAGCATCATTTTCTTGATCAAAATCAGGTTGGAAAGAGAAATAATGTTCTATTTCCAAATATCCAACTACTGAGTTGGTTGGAGGTACTTCAAGGGCAAGGTTCCTCTATGGGGGAGGAAGACAATTTAGCTGCCCTTGATTCCTGATAGCATTACCTTTATATGGTTGATTCTAAAATGTCTTCCTTGGCATACCCTGATTAGGAGGAGTAGACATACCTTGGGCCATTTGCCTTTTCAAGGCTAGTAGTTCATTTGCCAGCTTTTGCACCATTTAATCAGTGGTGGTTGTAGTTGAGTATTTAGAAGATAAAGAAGATTTACCTCTGTTAGGGTCTCTCCTTATCTTTTCTACCAAGATAAGGTCATCTTCTAACTCAATAGCCAAGTCTTGAGTAGTAAAAAGGTCTATATGTCTAGCTTATCTTAGCAAAAAAATCACTTTAGGTAGTTATGAGTTGATGAAGAAGCATTTGAGATTCTGAGGTGTCAGCTGGGTGATCATGGAAATCCTATGCCTTAGCTTGTCAAACTTGGCAATGAAGTCCCTCATAGGTTCATGGGGCTCCTTATTAATCTATGTGAGTTGGGCCAAAAAGGCATGTGCATCTTCTACAGGCTTGAACCTGGCTTCAAATTTATCTTTAAGAGTGTCCCAATCAATCACTGACTGAGCTTGTAGATGGTAAAACTAGTCTGCAGTAGTGCCTTATAGTGTCTCTATGAATAACCTAACTGTTATGTCTTCATACTCCACACCTATTACACCACAAGCTATGTTGAAGGTAGAAATATGTTCATCAGGTTGAACTTTCCCATCACCAAAAAATTTGGGGAAATTCTTCTTTAAACTTTGTGGAAGCTCCTGTAGAGGTGGGGTCAAATTTAGCAAACCAAAAGAGTTACCCCAGGGGCCTTGAGCCATGATTTGATTATGCAGAAGTGGGATAACAAATTTGAGTGGAGTATGGATAGGAAAAGCTCTGATAGTAGTAGAAGAAGAAGCTTTACCTTATATTGGTGACCTAGTATGGGTAGGAGGAAGACTCTTAGTTCGTTGAAGGTGAGGTTGTGGAGGGAATAAATCAAAATTGCTCTACTGCACCAACTCAAAAGCAAGGTAAACAACACCTTGAGATTTTTTAGCTTTTGGTATAATGTGGAGTTTCCAGATTGAAGAACAAAAATGGAAAAGAGTAGGATCTACTTCAGCTTGAAGCTTGAGACTTCAAACTACACGCTCTTCCCCAATGGAGTCACCAAAAAGACTGTTGGGTGAATATTTTGTCAGTCAACTATTTGATTGAGAAAAATAGGTCTTATCATCCACAACAAAGGAGATTGGTTATCTTGGTGTGTAAGTTTACTACATCAGAGGTGAAAAAATATCTCCTCTCATCAAGGGAAGGTTCCCTATAAATATGTAGGAGCTATATACTATAAATATATGTAAAAAACAATACTTAAGGGTAGGATACACCATCTATCTCTCTTATTTCAAAGATGATATTCACAAACAAAGGAGAAAATCTTGGTGAAAAAACTGAAGGAACTTCTCTTATTTCAAAAGTGTTCTTATAGGGGACAACAGGAGTTCTTTCAAGTATGATAAGTGACTGGTAACAAAGTACAATAATCGATAGAATGAAGTGTAGCACAAAGTCTTCACTTTAGCTACCCAAAGAGTGAGATACAAAGGATAATGGGGGCACAAAGTCATCCCAAAATCCTCAACATATAAATAGAAAATAAATACACACTGAAGACAACTATAATAGCACAAAGTCTAAAAGTAACTGACTTCAGGACATCTTCCTTGTCACTTCCACTAATTCTGCTTGTTAGATTAAATAAACAAGAATGCGTCTAGAAGATAGACATAAGAACAATCTCCTAAAATGGCACAATCTATAATAGCACAAAGTCTACAAGTAACTTGCTTTCTCATTTAGATAAAATAATATGAACAACAATCTAAGCTCAAAGTCTCAGTATTTGCCTTTCAATTTGGGTAGAGTTTTACTTCTGTGATCAAAAATATCTCCCCTATATCAAATGAGAGATTACAATATATAGCACTCCAAGAAAGACTTGGGCACTTGTTTTCATGAAAAAGGCCCATGCTAAATTGAATTCCTTTAATGCACCTTCAATTTTATCTAGAGGGACCATGCTGGGAATAGTGCATTTCCATAACTATGGCATGTCCATTCCTCTAATATGTCTCTTCCTTAGTATGGACTGTCTGGTCCTTTTCCTGATGTCTATGCAATAGTCTAATTTGCCATTAATTCATGGAAGAAAAATAGGCCACATCCTTGATTTGGTGTGCTTAGAAGTTTACTTGATCCACTATTTCACCTACTAAAAATAACTATTTTGAAGATATTTCTGGTCCTTTGGTCTCGTTCCTCTCTCCCCTATAGTAATTTGAGTCTTCAGGCTCTCTTTTTAGCCAGTCACTTGGTTCTTCCTTCAGTTCCTTCTTTGGCTGTGGCAAGTTACACTATTATAAAACTTATTAGAAACTTATAGAAAATAGGATCCATGACACTTCTTGCCCAAGCAGCTTCAAAATGGGAATGTGGATATAGACACTTGTCACATTCTATTGAGTTATGACGGGACACATGGTGTGTTTTGCTTAACTTATAGAAGCTTTTAGATACCTTTTGAGATTCCTACAAAAGATGACACATGGCAGCTTCCACTCTACTTTAGAAACAATATAGAAACATTTGGAACTCATTCAGATTCACATGGATGATGCCACTTGTCATGCTCTGCTTGAACTTAGCAACTCATTTGGGGCCCACCACAATCCTTATGACATAAAAGGGAGAGACTACGGATGTTGACACTTGTCAGCTTCTACTGAGTTATAATGAAACATGTGGCACCTTCTATAACTTTGAAACTTATTAGAAACTGTGTCCTGGTAGATGACACTTGGCAGCTTCTGCTTTGACTCTAAAAGGGACACGTGGCAACTTCCACCGCACTTTGTCTTTTTCCATCAGGCATTTTTTTATGGGCTTTTCCTTCAGACAAAAAGTCTGAAAGAATTCCTTCAGGCAATTTGTCCAAAGGAAAGCTTATATTCCTTAGCCATTTGTTCCTTTCAATTTCTTTGATCTTTCTTCTTGAGTGAATTCCTTCAAATAAAATGTTCGAAGGAATTTTTACTTAACCATTTTTCTGAGGAAACTCTTCCCAAAGTCTAACGACTCTTTCACTTAGTAATTTCCTTCAGACAAAAAGTCTAAAGGAATTGTTCCCTATCAGCCTTTGAACAAATCCAAAGGAATTATATCTTTTATATCTTCTCTTTGACCCTTGAACCAATGTTGGTGCCCTTCGTAAGGGTACTTTCCTCTAGTTCACTTCCCTCTGCAAGGGCATTTGTTCCTTTGACCCTGGGGTAGCCCCTTGAACCTGCCGATTAAACCCACCAATTGAACCAACCTTGATTCAATGGTTCAATGGTTCAATTAGTTCAATATCTTTATTTGGTTAAGTCCTTTTAATCTTTTGAACCAAATGCATTGAACCATTTGGTCGTTGAACCCATTGAACCTTCGAACCAAAATGGTTTAAGGTTCAATGGTTCAATGGTTCAAGCCTTTATTTTTCATTAAGTGTTTGAAGCTGTGGAACCTTGAACCTTGAAAAAGAACTTAACTCTTGCTGATGATGTTGAACCTTTGATCTCATTGAACCAAAATGGTTCAAGGTACAATGGTTCAATGGTTCAATCCTTGCTTAGAAGCTTGCCGATGAACATTTTTTGGTTGAACCAAGGTGTTGAACCAATCCTAAAAATGACGAAGTGTTGGAAACTTGTTCTTTTGATTGAACTCACCTACAAAATCCTTTGAACTTGATAATTTCAAGCATGATGAGTCCATAGAAACATATTTGTAGAGTTCATAGTTTTAAGCCTGCAGAGTCTGTAGTTTTAACCCTGTAGAGTTTGTAGATTTCTGGAAAAGCTTTGAAAAATGAAAGACTTGAATGCTCAGTGCAATTTTTGAAAAGGGGAGAGATGATTTTGGTTTGTTGAACCAAAATAGTTCATAGGTTGTCCAACAAATGTCACTCAATTTTGGGGACAACAGATACCATCAAACACTATTGCATCAAAAATTGTATCCATGTATTTTGTTGAATCCTTAGTGGAGAATCTAGATGGTTCTTGGGCTCCCTTGTATGTTGTATATGAAGACACCATTGTCAATTCATGATGTTGGTAGAATTTGAGCTTCCAAAAATGGTGGTTCAACACTCTTTTTATGAAAATTATAGCTTGTTTAAACACAACTAGGGCTATGAATTCATAGAAGTAAATATATGCTTAAGCTAGATGAAAATCAATAGATGTGAGTTTGTTTAGTGGCTTGATGTTAAATCCTTTTAAAAATCATCTTCAGTTCCCATAACATTAATCACTAACATATACAAGATCTTCACCTTCATTTAATTCAAACTTGACCACCTAGGCCTAGTGGACATGCCACATAAGATCTTTACCCATTCAAAGGGTGCCACAATGCTATTCTTTTTTACGCTTGTTAATATATGGTTCAATTAGGAGTTGGTAGTTACATTCAAGTTGAATGATTTGAAATGGTGAGCCTAGATTTTTGAACAAAATAATATAAAGAACAAACTGTTCTTCAAAGATATTTGTGAAACTTTTCCCAAAATCCAAGATGCTGAACATTTTTCCTTGAAGACCAAATTGTCATTTGGGAGGATTTTTTGAAGAGAGTTACTAAAGGTGAGAGTTCTGATTGAAAATCTCCCAAATGAATGTTATTGAAGATAAATTTCTTGAACACCAAAATTTATTGAAATAAATTTTTCAAATAAGAGGTGCCAAAAAAAGGATCTAAAGAATATTTTATCAACATAAAGTTCCTAAATTAATAGTTTGACACAAAGTTATCAACCAAAAAGTTATTGAATAAAATATTCTAACAAAAAGTTTCCAAAGACCAAAATATTGAATACCAAAATGCCAAACATAAGTTACCAAATAAAAAATTTCAAAAACTAAAGTGTCAAAGATCAAAATGTTTATAACATTGAATAAGCGAGCCTCAATAATAAACCCAAATAATTAAATTTGAATACCTTTCATACATAGAAAACTTCTAAATTTTACATTAATATATTATTTCTAATAAGTCCTTTTAATGGAAATGGGTTGCAAGATAAAAATAGGTGAAATAAGAGTGGTTTAGTGTTGAAAAGTGTAGATTTTCATAGATAATAAAACCTACCAAACACACATGCATAACCTTATGATGAATAAGCCTTGTAATTTTCAAAATGGGTCCCCTCTTATAAGGTGGGGTGTCTTGAATAAAAAAAGGGTGAATCATAGGGTTGAATACTCTCAAGTTTTTAAAAACCCATAATCCATGGTTTTGTAATCCCAATATCAATCATGAACCATGTTATAAAATAAATGATTGGATCAAAAATATGAAAGATACTCTTAATAACTTCATACAACATACTTAATTTACCCATACTTTGAAATAGTGTGTGTCAAAGTGATATATTTTAATCCTTGTCAAAGGATTTTAGCAAAGAAATGGGATGAGAGATAGTTTTCATTTTGATTAGGTGTTAAGTTATCAAAAATTTAGGGAGCTAAAGCATTTCTCTGCTACTATCTAAGCATCCATAGCCTCTATAGAGATACCTTTGATCAACCTTCCTCCCTTTTATCATATAATTACATGGTGCATGATACATTGATCTTATTTAATCATGTAGGCTTTTAATCCCTTTTGATTTTCATTTAAACTTTTGGATTATTTCCCTTTTTTTTTGTTTTTTTAAATTAAAGAAAGAAGAAGGTGACCAACTTGAGCTAGTGTTGGTATAACTAGGTTAATCAAAATGTCCCTATCAATATTAATAACATCAATGTTTATTGCCTTAAACAAGTATTATCATTTAATGTGCATTTTATCCAAGGAGATATGAAAAGCTTTCTAAATTTTCATGGAGATGTGGAAGCAACTTTTATATAACTAGTGAAGTCATTCGCTTCATAACATCAACATGATTAACTCTCTCATCACTTACCTGGATTAGGAATTCTTATGTATAAGGCATAACACCCACTAATTCAAGTTGGATTCAAAACTCATAGGATGTTTTTTAATTATACCAAGAGTGATCAGTTATATTTTCATGAAATAAAGAGGACAACTATTTTAAAAAGTGGGAAACTACCTAAAACAAACAACTAGACTAAGTAAAACAAAATGTAGAAATCAAGAATAGATAATCTTGAATGAGAGAACTATTATAATGGAAAAAAATGACTAAAATAAGGAAACTAGCTAATAAATCAAATATAACCTAACCCTACTTCTAATAAAAGATATTTTATTACTTAGAGACATCTCTAGATGGAACAACCATGAAGTAATAATTCAAAAACTATCCATTGATTAGATATGTCAATTCATTACCTTGGAGGTACTTTAAATAGAAAGCATTGTTACCCAAGACCTCAGAGATATGATAAAGTCTTATCCATAGTGGGGTGAACTTGTCATGAATTCCTTTATTTTCATGGGCTTTATCCCATAGAAGCACCGGGTCAAAAATCTTAAATGCTTTGGATTTTACTTTCTTATCAAGCCGCCTCTTGATGTATGTTGATGTTTTGTAGGGATTCAGTCCTAAAATCCTCTATTTGTATGATATCCATTAATATGTACTCTATCATCTCATTGGGTTTCATGTATTTATACATGAGCTAATATGTTAGCAATTTAAGCATGATTGGGAATACTAGTTTTCTCCCATAGACTAAAATATATGGTGAGGATTTGAGGGTTTTCTCATATTGAGTTTGATCTTCTTAGATCATGTATTTCAATAAGATATGTTACTCTATTAGATTATCTACAATAGATTTATTGATATCATCAATGAGGTTCTTGTTGGTCAATTCATCCAATATATTCCCTTATAGGTAGTGATTGGAGGATGATCTAATTATGGTTTTATTATCATGGGTCCATTATATAAACTCAAGTGATTGTAATTTTGTCTCATTGTCACAACCCAAGGAAATGGGATTACCAAGCCTATCTATGATATGTTCTTAAAAGAAATTAATCACATATTGTGCTTTTTAATTTCTGGTGGCTACTACTTCAGTCTATCTGGTGTAATAATCTATAGTGGTGAGCACAAATTTGTGCCCAGCTGAAGAGTTTAGGTTGATAACACTAATGAAATCTAATCCCTATTTGGAAAAATATTTACCCTCAATCATGGGTTGTAACAAAATTATTGTGTGCACTTCTCTGTTTTCCAAAACCTAGAATTTGTGGAATGTCCTTACATGTGAGTGAGCATCCTTAAAGATTGTTGGCCAATAATAGTGCATTATAAGTATTATATGGGCTATGGTATTGTCATATAGATGGTCATTACCAATATTTTGATGCATATTTTCCTAAATCTCCTAGGATTCTTTGCATGATACACATCTTAAATAAATGCATTCATAGTCATTCCTCTAGATAATTAACTTCCTAATCATATAATGAGTATCTTTGAGAATCAAGAATCTCTTTTTATCTCTCTTTAGTTCTTAGGGTTATGTTTCAATGACTAAAAATTTAATAATATCAAAATACCATTCTTCTTGGGAAACCTGTGTTTGGGAGACTTCTTCAATGGTGATGCATGGGTCTGGTTTAGTCATCAAATAAATAATAACTTGTCCTTATATTACCTTGTTAGGTTTAATATCAATATAAAACTCTTTAAATTTCATCATCCATTTGCCTTGACACTCACTTACCTCATTTTGTCCTAGCATAAGCTTGACTTTAGGATCTAGTACAATAGCGATGGTCTTATTCTGGAGGATGTAGTGTCTGAAATTATTTAAAAAAATTTAAAAGGGTGAATATTTTATTTTCAATTAATGAGTATTTGAGCTCAACATACTCCAAGTTATTTCTCATAAAAGTGATAGGATGTTTGCTTTCCTCATCATTTTGCATAAGTAGAACAATAATGTTATGCTCCAAAGCAAACAAGTATAAGAAGTCCTTAGTGAAATATGGGTTTAAGAATATTGGGGCCTATGATATATCAATTTTTATGTCCTGGAAATACTTCTTAGCTTCAGGTGTCCATTACACTTTGGCATCCTACTTAAGCATTGTGTTCAAAGGTCTGACAATTTTAACAAATCTTGATATGAACTTTATTACAAAATTAATCTTCCCAAATAAGGACTTGAGCTCTTTTCTACTATTTTGGAACATTGTTTTTAAAATTACATGAATTATATATATGTCAATGGTGATCCCATATTTGGTGATAATTTTTCCCAACAGCTTACCTTCAATAACGTCAAATATGTTCTTTTTAGGGTTTAGTGAGATACCAAACTTCTCACATATTTTGAAGATGGATTGTAGATGGTCTACATGACTAGCTCTATTTTTTGAGAAAATAGTAAGGTTATCCATGTATATTATTATGCATATACCTATTATCCCTTGAAATTTATGATCCATGGCTATTTAAAAATTACATCATGCATTGATCAAGCCAAATGACATCTACTTGTATGCATAAGTTACCCATTTTATGGTAAATGTAGTTTTCATTCTATCCTTTGATTCCACCAATAATTTATTATATATTGAAAATCCATTTGAGAAAAACATCATTCCAAAACCACTCATTGTCTATATCACCTCAGTTAATGAGGGAAGAGGATAGTTGTCTTTCTTACAATATTTTTTAAGGTTCCTGAAGTCAACACATAACCTAATTTTGCTGCTCTTTTTCTAGACTAGAACTACTTTAAACACCCAAGTTGAATACTTGACAATAAATACTATTTGGGTAATTAGTAGCTCCTCTAATTCCTTCTAGATCAATATTTCTAGAATAGGATTAACTAGTCTTTTCCTCTACCTAAACAACTTATGATCTAGTTTGATTGGAATTATATGGGTGATGACTCTAGGATTGAATATCCTCAATTCATCATACATCCATACACTTACATATTTATACCTAACTATCAATTCTTTGATTCTTTTTATTTCACCTAGAGTGCAACTTAAACTAATATTTATGAGGTGTGAGTTTCTTTCATCACCCACATTTTTTAATCTGAACTTAGACTCATTAACATTGAGTTGCCTTTATTGTGCTTGAGGATATGTATCAAATTATATTTCTTAGGAAACCATCCCTAATGGGAGATGATTTTTATTGATTTGGAATACATCATCTTCCTCTAATTAATCATGTCACATATGGATTCTTTCCCCATCATCAATTATCTAGGACTCAAATTATCCTGTTTTGGTTAAAAACTAGATAATCTACTAATCATCATGACACACTTGAAATTTTTCAATATTGTCTGGCACTGATGGATAGTTTACCAATTCAATGAATAAATTCTATACTTTTTACTCTTGTAGGGGTGACAAATTTATTGTTAAAGTAGCCAGTGAGTTAGCAGCTTGGTTTTGTTCTCTCTGCATGGCCACTATTTTAAAAGCCTCAAATGACTCGATTTAATCCTAAGATCTATGTTTGTTCTTGTTTAAATATTAAAATTTACATTTATGCTTATTCCTAACCTATTTAATAACTATTTTTAAGTCTCTTATACCACAAATTCCTTGATGTTGTTCTTGATGACAAACTACAATCCCAAAGTGAGAATTTCATACTCTGCTCTATTATTGGTGCATGGAAATTAGAGCCTATATGTTACTATGTATTTATTTACTCTTGGATCAACCAAATAAATAATAAAAATTGATCCTTTCTTGGATATTTCTTAGTTTAAGTGGAGGGTCCATAATTACGAAGGGCCTTGCACTTCTTCCTATGTTTCATGCTTCATAGTAAATGTTTAAATTCAAAGTCTAGGAGATTTTTAAATTACTTCTTCATTAGCAGTGTTTTACTCTATAATAAGGTAATTAATCCTTGGATTCTAGATCTTGATCTAGTTGTAATGCCTCTTCATGGAAGATAAATTTTAGATAAGTCTATGGCAATACATCCATTGGGTGTCTTTAATCAATCTCTTCTCAATAGTATCCCATACCCCCTAAGAATATCTATTACTAGTATGTTGATAGTTATCTATATTTGAGGTTATGACACAACTTAGATTCTTAAATTATTAAGTTCTCCTATGATAGGAACTACTATTTTATCTAGATAAAAAATAGTTCTCTTGGATAGACTTGGGGTCAAACCAAGCTTTTACAAAATGGAGGTTGGCATCATAGTAGTTGAACCTCTAAAATCCACCAAACAATTTTGTATATTTTTGACAAATGCCTAAATGATTAGCAATAAAGGAGAGAATTCAGGCTTGCTTTTATATATGACATTTGTGTTGGCCATTTTGGACTTTTATAAAATAGACTTGCTTATGATGGACTTCCATAAGAGCTCTTTCTACTCTATGATTTGTGTTAGTTCATGGATAGTGATATTAGCCTTGATATTTTTCATATCCTCAACAATATTATATCCTCCCTTGCTCTATTATTCTTTATGTTAATGTTGATCATTCCCTTTTATGGGAGGAAGATTATTATTATCTTTAGGATTTAGGGGAATACCTATATTATTGAGAGGAGTAGAAGTGGTGAGAGGTTACCTATTTCTTAGATTGTAGTTAGTCCTATTAAACTGTTGAAATGCTTGAAATTCATTAGTATTATCCTCTATAATGTTGTCATCTTCATGGGTAAGGGAAAATAATAAGTTTCAAATACCATATCCAAACTTGAGGGGCCATATTTATAAGGGAGACCTTGGGGGGTTCATCATTTGATCTTATCTGATAATTTCCCTTTGAAAGATTTCAAAAGCTCCATAAAACTCTACACAATCTAGGACCCCATGTTGCAATGTGTTATGAACTCTACACTAATTAGACAAAGCTATCTCCATGATATTTATTTTTGGTAGATTAGTGGATTATTATTGTTTCATAATATTGATGGGTCTATTGAAAGGCCTTTTTATATTGGAAAGCTAGAATTTTGGTTACAGTTCTAATTGGTGGTATTACCCATACTTTTTTTCGTATTCAAGAAGTTTTTCCTCAAATTTTGGACCTTTATTTGTATAAAATCCAATCCAACTTTTTTGGAATTAGTTCCCTAGGAAACTATTATGTTGGTGTGATCCAAATGTTGCTTTTGTTAATTCTACTGATGGCCATTCCTTTGTACTTGATTATTCAAGAAACTATAATTCTTATTTTTTATTTGTTATGTCATGGGAGGAAAAGTGTACAATTAATATTGGTTGAATGTAAGGACACTTTTATTAGCACATGAAATTGGATTCAAAGATGGAAAGCCATTATTGAATATTTGCCCTTGGATTCTAGGGATTAAGCTATAAATTATGCTACTTGTCAATGTTAATAGCTTCTTCTTATGCCGAGGCTAAAGTAATGGTAGTGGTATCTCTCCTTATAAATGTCACATTAATGGGATCCAAAGTGTTCTTATAAATCTCAAGTGTTATATCTACCTATAATTTGTATGTCATGTTCAACCAAGAGTACATATTCTAGAACCTTACACTAAAAGTTATAATTGATTCATTGGGCTCCCTCTTCATATTAGTGAAATGTTGATACACCAAACATGGATTAGTAACTTGTCAAAACTATGCAAGAAAGATATTTTGAAATGAATTTCATGAGGTGATGGAATTTTCTTGAAAATTTAGATACCAATCATAAGTAAAATTTGTTGGTGCCTAAAAGTATATAACAAGTGGGTCAGAGTGTTAAACATACACTTCTCATTTTTGAATTCTAGTAATTCATTACATGGGTTATAGGTTGTGAAATTCTTATTATCCTTGGTGGAATAGAGGCAAATCAAGTGAAAGTTTCACTAAATTTATATTGATTGGTTGTTGGGAGCAATCGTGGCGTAATAGTTAAATTTGTAAAGAATGAAGTAATCTAAAATAAGAATAGTGAATTATGATAAAAAACTAATCTAATAACTAATCTAAGATGAATATTCACAATGAGAATTAAACTAGAGTGAGTTGGTTAGAAAAGGATCAAAATGAAGGGTAAGGCATAAAAGAGAGATGTTTTTGATTTTCAATTCCAACATTATGACAAAGTTTGAATTTCTTCAGAACATGCACTTAACAAAAATATGACATGAAGTAGCATAATATCAAATCCTATCACACATTAGGAAAACATCTAAGGATACTATAATATTTATAAATAAGAACCAGATTCACTTTAAAGATTCACCCTACAAGCAAATAACATTAACACATCTACAAGAGAAGAAAAGAAAATGAAATGAACCTAATAACTTTCAATCAATCTAGAAATAATACAAATTTATAGTTCTACAATTAAAAGGTGCACATCCAAAATTCATAAGAACCATTCAAATTTGAAAATTAGACTAGACAAGTGAAAGAGAAGCCATGATAATAAAATACACAAGCAAACATGGGCAAAATTTGTAGAAATCCTTGCTTATATTAATTTATCAATAGTTTAAAAATGATTTTTGGTTCAAAAACTCCCCCTCCTTGTTTTTAAAATTAATAATACCCCTTATATAGAATGCTAAGGAGGTATGTTGATGAATCATGCCAAATTAAAATAGTACAAGTGTCCTTGATAGGTGTCCCTTATACATCTTTCTAGAACACTCTAGACACTTCCAAATAGATTGAACTATAGGTAATGTGCTTTAAAAATTATATATGATTTTACAAAAGAATATTTTATTTTCAAAAAATATATAATATTCCTATATAATAGAATATTCTAAGTCAACTAGCTTGACTTTGAGACCCTTTTTGTACTGTAGTCCCCTATTTTTCTTGTAGGATCTTCATTGCTTCCTAATGTTGGTCATTGATTAGCTTAGATTAACAATGGGATCCATGAAGAGTTCATCTTCTTGATCTACCAATCCCCTAATATATTTGGCATCTCTTTCTAGAGCTTCTTTGATGCTCCTGGCTTCACCTATCTTTTATTCTATAGTAATAATCATGTCCATGATCATACTATTGTCTACCCTAATCTTTCCTTAGCTCTTGCTTCTTTCTTCCTACATAACTTGATCATATCTAAACTTAAATTCTTCATCAGTGATTAGATCTATGGGGCTAAGTGTAGTGGGATCTATGATCATGCTCCTAAGTATCTACTCCATCTTGCTTACTAGTTTCTTGTCATCTTCATAGAGGTCCTCCAGGATTTTGGACCATGTGCTCAAGATTTTAATCTTGTCTACCACTATTCCCATGGTTATACTCAGATGAGCCAAGTTGATTATTTTGAAACTAGGGATTTGATCCTATATTAAGATATTGATCAAATCCTTTATTTTACCTCTTGAGTTATACCATTGGTGAACTATGCCTTGGTTATTGTTCCCTATTGGCTCAAAACACTCTATCTAGACATTATTGATATTAATAAATTAAACATGTTAAATAATGTGTCTTCAAAGATGTTGACCATTACCTATAGAACTTATAAGACAATTTATTTTTCTAAGTTCTCCTTTTGCTATTGCATGCCTTTGATGGTAGCCTATAATTATTCAATTTGAGCTTGGGATAATTAAAGAACATTATCTTTAAATATAGGGTTTTCTCTAAGTTTTTGTATTCCTAATTAGGTCAAATTATCCAAAGGTTCCACCTTTCGATAAATCATTTCCTCACCACCCTAGATGATACTTTTCCTAGTCATCCTCATTAAAATAATAGTACTTCAGTCAAATTTGAAACCAAATAATGCTTGAATTACTTTAGGATCTGGGACCTCAACTTGTGCTTCACATAATTATTTTGAGGTAGCTAATCTTCTTCTTTCTTCCTTTTGCAAGGCCACAATCCATAGCTTCATTTCTTGATATATAGTGATGTTAATAGACTTAATTATTTCCCAAAGATGCTTTATAGTAGGCACTTTATATAATTTAGGTCCATAAATGAACCACTCTAGAATGGTTAGTTCATAAATCAATTTATCTTCAATAAAGAGATTGAATTCACTCAAAGGATGAGTGAAAGTCACTTTAGGCCTCTTAGTCTTTGTGTTTGAAACAATAGCCAGCTCAACCTTTCTCTTGGGGGTGTCCACAGGAACTAGATATAATACTTCATTCCCCTTTCTTCCTTTGTTTCCTCCACTTGGATTTATTATTCATCATACTCATAAGCACTAAACAACATTTTAAGTGCATCTCCAACTATCTATCTAAGGTCTAATGCTACTAGGTGAATTTACTCAATATGTGATCCTTGTTCTTCTACTTGGGCTAAAGAAGATGAAACCTCATTAAGCCTTCTTTTCTCTAGCCTATGATCAACTTATGTCTCTATTTGGGAATGAAATAATGGAGGTCTAAAATATTCCCTATTAATAAAATGGTACTACTTTGGCACCAATTTCCATCTATCATTTCCTTTTTGTTTTCTTAGCATTCTAGATTCAGGTTTTATGTTTCACTTTTTCATCCTCCTAGTGACATTATAGTAACTATATGCTCTAGTGTAAATGGATTCAAAATATCCAAGTGCATGTTCATATGGCACATTCAATGTCCCCTTGGCTTTTAAATATTCCTTAACCCTTCCATAAGGGTCTTATTTCCTTAGTTCAACAATTATAAAATTGAATGATGCTCTATGTTTTGAAGCTACCTCAATATTATCTTATTTTGTAAAAACATTTATACCAATGGTTTTGGGGAGGTTGTGAAGCAGTCCTTTTCTTTTGGTCTTAAAAATACCATATATTCCACTATATATTTGGTAATCCACCTATTGTTTTGATAGCTTATCTGGTACATGGATATGTAGCATGAGTGGAATGCATTGGGTCCCCTTAATTTTGATGATTTTATAATCTAGATACAACCATATATCCCGTATAACTTCAATAGTTTTCCTTATCAAGGGCTGAATCTCATCATTAGGATCCCTATTATGGCCTCACTAAGGGATGGATAGACACAATCACATATAAATTCGATGTGATCCCTATACTTGAATATTTAGAACTTGCAATAATATTGTTAAATTATTTAAGTTCTACTAGGTGACCATTCCCTAAGGTTATAAATATTGATTGTTGCATAGAGGGAATCCAAAAGGTATGACATCATGTAGAATTGGGTTTTCTTACTCTTTACAATTTCAAATATTTGTATACTTAAAGCAATACTAATTACCTCAACTAGAGGAGGGGTGATTTGTTTTTCAACCATAAATTAGACAAATGGTACCCAAATTTTATCTACATATGTAGTGGTTGAATTCCCACATAGCCTATTCATCATTGTCATAATCATCCTTATTCTAGGTCTAAATTGAATAATGGGGATGTTGTTTTTGAATTCAGAGAAGACTTGCTTCCTAGAATATATCCATCAGGAAAAGATGTTCTTTAAATCATTCTCTTTAGCCCAATTATTGATATAAGATAGGTCTATTTGTGGTTTGGGAAATTTTTAGTAGTTTTAAAAAGTTATAGGGGAGATGCAAGCTATCTTACTTTGAGTATGTCTATTAATTAGCATGCCTTTACCTATTTTAGCATCCTTAAAAAATAGGATCAAGGATATCAACATAGTGGAATACCTCAAGTTTTTTTATTGCATAATATAGGCTAGTCATTTGAATTATAACCACATCATAGTATCTCCTCTTGGTAGACACATTCTTATCCTCCTCTTTGGTGATGGTGGGATGGAATTCAATAGTCCAAACAAGATTAGACCAATTTTTTTTCCTATATTCATAGTGGTGGTGTGGAACTCCATGTTTTTAAAAATTATCCCTTCTATATCTGAGGTCAAATAAAGCTCCACATCTTCCATGAAAACACCTTTTTAAGCTACCATGGTTATGAGTTTTGTAAAATTTCTCACTAGTGGACTATAATTAAGCTCCCTAATTGAGTTATTATTACATAAATAATAATTCAAATCCCCTTCATTCGATTACAATGAATAGAAGGTCAAATTAGGGATTTTGTATATGCTAGGGATTTTTTAAAGGTTTTTATAGAGCTTTAATGGTGGTAGCTAGTTCAAATAATGAGTTTTGTGCCTTAGATTTTGTTCATATCATGTATTTATACCTTTTCCTTTTATAGTTCCATAAAATATTTTAATCTAACTTGGTTCTTATGTGGCTCTACCATGTCGTACAGTCATTTATTTATTTTCTAAATATGATTTTTACCCTTTGAAAAATCTTCTTTGCCTCACACCATTGGATCTTATTTCCACAAATCAATGTAGGTCATTGATATTGATCCAAAGGATTGAACACCATTGGCTAATTTATCATATTACTCAATATCATGACACTTATCACTACCACATTTGTGTAGTATTTGTTAAAAATTCCACCTTCATCTCATGCTATTGGATCTTCTTTTCCCTGATGAATGCACTTTGTTGATCTTGATCCATTAGATTCTATCCTTTGCTCTATGCACCATTGATCAAAATGTGTAAACTTAGTTGCATATAATCAATATTCAATAATATGCTCAAACTTTAACTTAGGGCCATGGTTATGTCACTTGTCATGTTCACATTTGCTAACAGGACTTTGATTATTCAACTTTCATCTTACATTATTAGATCCTGATTACATGGATCAATATAGGCCATTAATATTGATCCAAGGGATCAAGTGCCATTAGTTGCTTACTATTCCACTACCAAAATTATGACACTTATCACCTTATCACTTTCCTTAGGGATTTATTAAATTTTTTACATAACATACACCATTTATTAGAATGTGTATGCTCAAGCGTGTACCATTGATCTTTGGGAAGATGATCGAGCTTTAACTTGGGGTTGTGTCTTAACTTTTCAACTCTAATCTCATACTGTTACATCTTCTTTAGCTGATAAACATGATCTATTAATTTAAATGCTTAACTTTATTGACATTGTAGAACCATTGGATCTTCTTTGCTGGAGAAAATGCATTCCATCAATCCTGTAGACAATAACATAAAGTAAGTAAGGCTCTGAAAATATAGAGAACTTAGGCTAAATTTTTAGACTATGGTTTTTTTCATGTTGATAAACATGATAAAATATTATGATAAAATTTTAGGCTATGTTTTGAGACATAATAAAGTGACCTCACATTTATCTAGACTATGTGAAGATAAAAAAGGAACAAAGGGGGCTCGAGGCATAAAGGACTTAGGATAAAGATTTTAGACTAAGGATTTGGTCATGTTAATAAACAAGACTAAAAACTTAGGATAAAATATAAAAATAAGTCAAAATTAAAGTGTTCTTACTAAAAATTTAAATAAATGATCCTACCAAAATTCAAATCTATTTCAAAAGAGCTAAGTTAAACTAACTTATATTAGGGTTTTAACATGGTTTAAACATATATTTAACTAGTCAATTATAGAACAAAGGCTAATAAAAGGATCAAATTAACATTTATAGCATATAACCCTAAGCATGGTCCATTCTAAATGGACTTCATTAATCCTACAAGCTAGAAACATAAATATCCAATGGTAGTAATATTTAGACAAGATCAAACTAGCATCATGTGCAAATATGTTGATCCTAACCATGGTGTGGATGATATTAAAATAAAGATAATGTGCCAACATGCCAATGGCACTCTAATCAAATAAATTTTAAATTTAAGGCACAAATTTGAAAAATTTAAAATAAGGGTCCCTAATTTTTAGGAATGGGGGTATGTTGACCTCAATAAATGATAACTTCTAGTGGAACATAGCAATATGTTAGAATTTAGAGACTCTTATTTAGACTAACAACTAGGTTATTTATTCTACTTGATTAAGAACCATTATTAAGATAAATTTATAGTTAAAACAAGTCTTACACATGCAAAATTGGGACCAAACATCAAAACTCAGTCATGTTATGTGTGTGCTTTGATTCCACTTATTATTTGCCATGGGATTTAAAGAAAAATTCCCATATTTCATGACTTTAATCATTAACATTAACTTACAACATATTTGTATGTTTACTAATAATAATGATTTAGTTGAGGTAAGGCTTGGGCATTGCTCTTCTACCAGCCAAGCATTTATTTCCCCAATAGATATGCCTTTGGCTCCAATCTAGGCCTTGATCCACTCCCATCCAAATATCCATAACCCTGATGGAGATTACCAGAATCACCTTTACATAGAAAGCTTTTGAATTTTGTAATAAAGATCATTTTTTTTGTATTTTGAAACATATTTGACTTTGAAGTAAAGGTTGGGAACTAGATTTGATAGGTTTTAGGATTTCGTCAAATGTTTTGTCTTTAAATAATCATCTTTGGTTGCAAAATTCCTCCTAGGTAATAATGTTGTTTAAGTGCAAACATGACTGTGCTCTGATAATTTAAAATTTCATCCTAAATGTGAAATACTTCTTAGAATCAAGCTTAGATCAGAACAAGGTTTAATATGTCAATGAATAATAGACCTACTTATTAGTCTTCACTAGTTTCTCTAAACTATAACATCGAGCCTACATTTCAACAATCTATGATCAACCAATGTTGAGAGGTCATACCTACATTCCTAATTAGTGAAGTTATTTTTTGAGTAGCTAAATGTATTTTAAGCTGAGGATTATCTTAGAAAAGACTTATTGGATGTAAGGAACCAAATAGGGAAAGAAAACACACCAAATACAAAGAAAAAATATAAAATAAAGAAACAAATAAATAAATATATACAAATAATATGTATAAACTAGGGATAATAAATGAAAGAAATAAGAAAGAAATTAATCTAAAGACCACTTACATGAACCCTAACTAGTCTTATAGTTCACTCCATGAAGACTTGTCATGGGACATCAAAGAAGTAGTGCTTGAGGTATTTCCCATTGGTTGGAAATGTAAACTCTACTCCTTGAAAGTCTTGGAGTTTGAAGGTGTTGTCTCCCAAAGTTTCTACAATATGATATGGTCATATCCACAAAGATGTGAACTTATCATGCTTCCCCTTAGGTTCAAATGCCTTGTCCCAAAGAAAAACTACGTCTCCTTATTTGAACACCTTTATCTTTGATCACTTGTCAAACCATCTCTTCACTATGGTTTGGTGTCTACTAAAATTGGAAAAACCTTACTTTCTTACATCTTCCATTTGAATAATGTCAAGAAACCTTGAATTTGAACTATCATAATCTTCTTTCATGTACTCTTGCATGAACTTGTAGTTTGGTAGCTTGAGATTGATGGTAAAGATTAGTTCTTGACAATAAACTAAAAATAATGGAGATGCCTTGAGGGCTTATTTGACTCTAGTTATATCTACCCAAAGGGCATACTTGAGTAGTTTGTACCATGTCCTTGATTTATTAGTTGTATACTTTTTGATAGCATTCATTAGATTTTTTTTTTGTTGATTTAGAGACTCCATTACCTTGAGGGTAATGGTTTGAAGAAAACTTGAGAAAAATGCTATTTTCATATGCCCATTCAGTCATCTTAATGTATATAAAGGTAGATCCATTTATTTATCTCTATTTTTTGCTTTTTCTAAGTATGAAAAGAAGAAACTATCAATAATGATAATGGTTATGAAAACCTGGTATTAAATGTGTACATGATCCAAAAGATGGTGGATACTCCTCTTTGTCTAGGAAGGAATAACTTGCAATAAGAAAACACTAAGAAAACTTGTTTGTTATACAAGTAGCAAAGTGGATTCCCTAGCGTGAGCCCTAGGTCCTAGAAGTGAAAGCTTCCTAGGAGGCTATCAATCCACCTTATTTAGATAATTAAATTGAAATGATAAACTAAAATATATTTACATTAAATGGTATCAAATCAGAAATTAAATACAATTAAGATGGATGCTTTGCTAAGAAAATGACTAAATAAAGCAAATGTTAAAAGGCTAGTCGAGGTAAGGTTATGGTGTTGGTTTGGAAAATGTTCAAAAGGGAAAGATGGTTTGGTTGAGGTTGATAAATTATTGAAATGATTAATAAGGTGATGTTAAAAATGATCAATAATATAGAAGGAAAAAGGGTAAAATAGATAAATGGTCAAGTTGGTAAATATGGCCAAGAGGAAAAAGGGGTCAAGTGGGGAAATTATGGCAAAGAGATAAAAGGGCCGAGTGGGTAAATATGGCCAAGGAAATAAATGAGGTGAAAAAGGGGAAAAACAAGATGTGAAAATTGAAAGGTATGGATGTCAAGAGAGAAGATTCCAAAGGAGATAATAAGTTGAAATGAAATAAAAAAACAAGGTTACCTTTGAGATGGTGTTGATGATGGTGTTATTGATGAAATATTGGAGTTATTATAATAGAGCTTCAATGATTTTAATATTTTCTCATCCAAGATGAGGATGACCTCCTTCTCAATTTGATAACCTCCTCCAAAAGTAGAAAACCTACAATAAGAGTGCTTTAACCAAAAACTAGCTTCCAACCTCTAACTTAACCTTGGGTGAAGGAGAGGGGGGTATTTATATAATATGTTTTAAAGAGTCATTAAAAAAGAGGAATAGTAGAATTATGGTGCCATTTTCTATGTGGTGGATGAATTAATCAAAATGAGGTGGGTAGTGATTCCCATTTGGTTTGGTGAGTGTCCCATTTGGGTTAAGAAGTCAAAAATGGGTGCCCTTTATCTTTTCCAAATCAATAAAGAGGTAGGTATCTTATTTTTAAGGTTAATTTCATGTGTTAAGGTAAAATACATGTTTACTAATGGTCCCTTGAGGGTACACTTTCCATATTTCAAGTGTGGGCCTTGTGATGCTTAAATTAGGCCATCAAACACTTTGAGAAGTGTCCCGAGTGGGGTATGATGTACCACATCAATACACATCACTTATAAGCCATGTCACTTTCCATATCACCTTGCCATGTCAAATTCCATGTCACTTGCCATGTCATCATGAATAGTGATAGTGGGTCCCATAGTGAATAGTAATTTTTAATAGTGCTTTTGAATAATATTATGTTACTAGAATAATAGTATTTATTTAGGTTAAGAGGGGTTTGTTAAGGTTTAAGAAGTTTTAGGTGGTCTTTAGGGGGTCTCGAGGCATTTATTCATAAAAAACTATAAGTGTGCAATTTTTTAGTGTTTACATTTTGCCCCTTTTTGTTATATGGCTTTGAATTAAAAAGTTTCAAACCAAAAACAAATAAATTAGTCAAAGGTTATGGTACCATAAGTATGGGAGGAAGTGTTCCCCCTCAAACTGAGATTCGATGAGGAAAGGCCAAATCAAGTATAGGTTTGATAAGTAGTTGGTGGGGAGGCATTAGGTGGTGCCACAAGGTAGTTAGGCATGTGAAATGATAATGGGTGAAATGTGACTAAGCATGGTAGTTGAGATTGAACAAAGACTAAAGTTACCAATTTTGTTAAAAATAATGTTGATCTTATAAGGACACATGATAGGGATAACCGGTCCATAACGTTGGTCATAGCTAATAGAGTTAGGTCTATCAAGTCATCTAGACAGGCTCGATGTTGGTCACAAGTATCCAAGGTAGGAATTTCACCTGAAAAATAACATAATTGATTGGGTCATGCATGAGGTGGTGTAAACATTTAAAATTACAACATGGTAAGGTTGGTTGTTACAATTAAAAGTTATTTCAAAACATGCCAATGTTCTAAGTCAAAATCAACCAACATCAAGGAAGACATGGTGAAAGTGTGGGTGGATTGGGTATGGGTTGGAAGGGAATGGTTGAGCTAAATCCAAATGCACTTGACAAGTGGACATTACTCACATAGTTCCATAGATAAAAATCCAAAAATAACATCAGGCCAAATTTAGTTCTTTTGAGGTGAAGAGTGTTGGTTAACTTGGTTACCCTAATTTGATATCATGTAGTTAGGTCTAGTTGAAGGATGTTGGAGAAAGGGAAGCTCAAAAGGGTGGGAAATATGGGTATCAAATAGTTTTATTATTAGTTTGGTAGAAATGGTGGATGAGATTACCTAGGATGCAATTAGATGATTATGTCAACTATGTAAAAGGAATATGTAACCATGGATAAGTAGGTTTAAGCATGAAATTTCTATCACAATTTAATAAAAGGATAAATATGCTTTACTAGGCTTTAGAAAATATGGCACTACGCAAATTGCCATGGTGATCTGATGGGTTCTTTCATCACCATCCAAATAAGCTGACATTGTGCACACTTCACAATAATGTCATTAACAGGATATGGAAGGGTATGATTCAACAATTCAGGGAAGAAAAGTAGTAGAGTGGGTAAATGACAAGTGGCAAAGATTTGAACCATTGACCCTTGAGTCAGTGGGGCCCCAAAATAAGTAGGCATTGAGTTTTGATGGAATTCATAGAAAGACACTAAGAGGTTTTGGAATATGGAGTGATCTAAATAATAATAATATTAATTAAATGAGGGATTATGCTATGGATTTCATGCATTAAATCAAGGTCATGGAGGACAAGAGGAAGTAGACAAGGAGATTTAGAAGTGACAAAACTAGTGACCACACTCTAAAGAGGTGGAGGTTGAGTTGGAGAACATAAGGGAGATCTAACAAGGGATGAGGTGAAGGTGAATCAAGAGATGGATGAAGAGATAGGTAGAGGAAAAAATGAAGTCACATATAAAGATGAAGGTGGAGAAGGATGTAAGGAGCTAGGCATGGACATATAAGAGACAAAAAATAAGGTTGAAAAGAACAATAAATGTCCTCAAGATGAGAAAAATGAAAGGAAATGGAGAAAAGGGAGAAGATGGTAGAAAGCAATGGAAGGGAATGAGATGAAGATAAAGGATAACAATTAGGGATGATAAGAAGACAAAGGAAGAATTGAAGCAAGGATAAAATGCAAGGATACTCACATATATGCAAAAGATAAGTGAGTATCAAGATAGAAAGAGGAAAAGGGGAACACAAAAGGCAAAAGGCAAGAACTGAGAAGAAGAAAAGAGGTAATTATGGAAGGCTTCTCAAAAGATAAATTCATAGGTAGAAACTAGTTATGGAGGAAGAAAAGAATAGAAAAAAGGATGAAAGGATAGAAAAAATCAAACAAGAGGAGTGGAAAATGGGCATGGTGGGAAAAATGGAAAAATTATAGAGAGTGGTAGTACACATAAATAAAAAGTGCAGCAATAGAAGAAACAAAAAGCTTGGAAGATGCATAGTATGATGTGGAATTGATGAAGAAAAGAGAGTGATAAAGAGGGTATGATAAATATCCAAGGGAAAAGGGAGATGATGAGGATGGTGAAAGAAGTTGAAGTTGATAAAGGACAAGGTTGGTAATAAGTGGAGAGAGAGACCAAAAACATGAAAAGTGGGTGAGGGAGTGAGTTGTGAAGTATGTACAAGGACATGTCATGGTGAAGCTAGAAAGGTAGAGTAGGTGGTGGTTTTATGGGAGATAAGAAGGGGCAATGAGGAAGGCTATCAAATCTTATGTTAAAAGAGATTTACAAGTTAGAAAAGTGGCTAAAAGATATTGACAAGCTGAAGGGAGGGAGGTGGTGAGGGGATAAATAGAGAAGTGGAGGAATATATTTTAGGTGAGAAGGGAAAACAAAATAAAAGATACAACCAAGATGACCTCAATAACTGAGTGCTACCTACATAGTCCAAAAAGACCTTAGGCTGATGTAGTTTTCCCAACAATGGGGGAAAAACTTAGGAAGAATTATTAGATGGTGTTAAAACATAAAGATGCTCGAGAAAGAATTCAAAGCTTCCTTAATGTAGGATGACCTAAGTAAGAGGGCATTATTAGAAATGGAAATGAGTGAGAGGAAAAAGGGGATGGGAATTAGTTGTTAGTGGCTAAGCTACCCATAGAAGTGAAGTAGTGCCTACATAGTCCGTGAATATCAGGCCAATATTTTGACAAGGTTGGGTGAGTGGTGTTTAGATTGGCTACCCCAATTTGATGGACCACATGGGCTGGTTTGGGCTGATGGGGAAGGAAGGTTCTTGTAAAATAGAGGTTTTAGTTTTTGGTGATGGTGAAGGTACATGGTGTATATTAGTGAATAGTTATCTTAATGATCCCATATTTAGTAGGATGAGAGACACGGATGGGTAAGGTAAGATAAATAAGAAGGGGACATAATGATAAACATCATAAACAACCTTTAATGGAGCTAATCCATAGAAGAGGTTCCTTTATGAGGAGGTTACATCTTATAAAATTATATGATGGTAGAAGCTTGGAGATAGTGTCTACCACTATGAGTTGAGTTTTAGGAGGTGGGATTCTATCAATATCTACATAATTGATTTAGATAATGCTCATCACCATTATGAGCCAAGTTTTAAGATAACTAGTGAAATGATGACCTATAAATATTTTCTTTGATGACTAATTAGATTCTATGAGTAATAAAGTTGGTGACATGGTGAGAGATAGAGGATGGATTATGCCTAACCCAAGATTTACACGGGTAGGTGAGACAAATGGTGGCCATGTCTACATCCTCTATCCTAGCTTCATGGAACCAATGAATTATTGGTTTTGCTAGGTCGAGCCTAACCAATAATAATCTATGTGGTTAAGAGAAGATGGTGGTTCCCTTGCTATGGATGAACATTTAGTTTGTCAAGATCTTAGAGTATAATTGATTACTTTTGTATAAGCAACTAAAAATGGAATTGAAACCAGAAGTAATAAGTAACTAGAAATTAGAAACAACAAATAATAGGAGATATGAGAAACAACCAATCTGTATTAAACTCTTCCAAAAGGAAATATAATGAAGAAATCTCTCTCTCCTCACACCTCTCAGATGTACAATAATTCTCCTTTAAGAGTTCTCTCTTTCTCTCTCAATCAATTACAATCAACTCAATTATTGAATTATTCCCCCTCCAATTACAATACTACCCCATGGGTCTCTTAAATAGAATTGAAAGAAAACAATAATTAGAAAAATAGACTCAAGGCTAATTATAGTCTTTACATGTAAACTAACTGTTCTCCTAAAAATAGCAAATTTGGAAACATCTGGAAACACACAGAAGTCAGTGTTGGTCTAAAGATGACTGATGTTGGCTGACCTCTAACCTATGTTGATCGACCCCTAACTGATGTCGGTTGGTTTTGACTGATGATGACCGATGCCGGTCGACCCCTAACCGATGTCAGTTGGTTTTGACCGATGTCGGTCAACCCCTAACTATGTCGGTTGGTCCTGATTAATGTTGGTTATTGTGTAAGCCCAAAAACCTCCACATTAGCTCATTAGTGAAGCTTTTAGCTCCACAACTCAAAAATCTCCCACTTGGAGATAAACAGCTACACCTGTACCTGTACAACATCTTCTAAACATCTCTAGCTTATTTCTCCCTCTTCAAGTTCAATCTTGAAGACCAACAAAAGTTGAATGAAGATTCAACTTCTCCTTTGTTACCAACTTTGTTAACATATTAGCAGGGTTCTTATCCATATGGATCTTTTCTAGCTTCAACTGTCCATCCTCCAATACCTATCTAATGAAGTGGTACCTAAGTTATATATGTTTGGTTCTTGAATGAAAGGCTGAATTCTTTGCCAAATGAATTGCACTTTAACTATCACTATACAATCTACAAATCTCTTGCTCCTTTCCCAATTTTTCCATGAATTGAGTCATCCAAATCATTTCCTTGCTAGCCTCTATGACTGCAATGTATTCTGCCTCTGTAGTAGACAAGGCAACAACCTTCTGCAACTTTGAAATCCAGCTAACCGCCATTCTACCAATAGTGAACACATATCCTATGGTGCTTCTCCTACCATCCAGGTCACCTACCATATCCAAATCTACATACCCATGTAGAGAAGTGTTTGACCCTCCATAGCATAAATGCCTACTACTAGTTGCTCTCAGATATCTGAGAATCCACTGAACTACTTTCCAGTGTTCCTTTCCTGGATTGGCCATAAACTTGCTGACAACTCCCACTGCTTGGGCAATATCTGGTCTAATACATACCATTGCATACATCAAGCTCCCAATTGCTGAAGCATATGGAAATCTAATCTTGTACTCAACCTCATCATGTGATTTAAGACACTATTCTTTGCTCAACTTGAAGTGTCCAGCCATAGGTGTGCTTACCAGTTTTGCATCTTGCATATTGAACCTCTCCAACACCTTATTCACATAATCCTCTTGAGACAAAATGAAACTATGATTTTTCCTATCTCTCTTAATACTCATGCCAAGGATTTTATTTGCTGCTCCTAAATCCTTCATGGTAAATGTGTGAGCTAATTTTACCTTAAGCTCAGTAATTTCTTGCATGTGTGAACCTGCAACAAGCATATCATCTATATACAGTAATAGGATAATATAACTACCATTATCCAATATTTTAAAATAAAAAAAATGGTTAGAAAGACATTTAATAAAGCCATGCTCTATCATAAACCTGTCAAACCTCAAATACCATTGTCTTGGAGCTTGCTTAAGACCATATAAGCTTTTCTTCAACCTGCACACAAGTTTCTCCTTACCTTTGACCTCAAAACATTTTGGCTAATCCATATATATCTCTTCATCCAAATCTCCATGAAGAAATGTTGTCTTAACATCAAACTACTCAAGATGCAAATCCTCAATAGCAACTAAAGACAATATAGTCCGAATAGAAGTCATCTTTACTACAGGAAAAAAAATTTCACCAAAATCAATACCTGGTTTCTGTGTAAATCCCTTTACTACCAACCTAGCCTTATGTCTCATTTGTCCATTCTCTCCTTCCTTTAACCTATATACCCATTTGTTTTTTAGTGCTTTCTTTCTGACTGGTAACTCAACCAAATCCCAAGTATGGTTCTCTTCCAAGGAGTCAATTTCCTCATTCATGGCATGCTCCCACTATTTCCTAGATTCTACCTACATTGCCTCATCATAACTTTCTGGTTCTCCACCATGAATGAGCAATAAGTAGTATAAAGAAGGGGAATAATGAATTGGAGGTTTACTTACCCTTTTAGACCTCCTTATGGGTGTTTGAGACTCATTTATAGCTTGCTCTCTGCCCAAATTTTCTTCTAATAGTGACTGATCCTGATCATCTCTAATCGATGTCAGTCTACACCCAACCGACATTAGTTCCACCTGACTGATATCAATTTCCACCTAATCAACATCGATTTCCACCTAATTGATGTCGGTCTCCATCTGACTAATGTCGATTTCTATTTTTTTCTATGAGTGATGATTTTTACCCGTGAGCTCATTTTGGATCATAACCTCTTCCAAATCAAGATTGCCCTACTTAGAATTATTCAGCCTCTTGAGCTGATCACTGTACATCAGCTTCTCATTAAAAACCAAAGCTTTCCAATTCTTAAATGTGTCAAAAACATCAAATTTCCTCTTTATGCAATAAACCCATACCTTTCTTGTAGCATCATCAATGAAAGAAACATAATACTGTGATCATCCAATAAAAGCTACCTGAGCTGGTCCCCACACGTCTGTGTGAACAAGCCCCAACTTATGATTCTTATTTATTGACCCAGTTTTGAGAAACCTCACTTTCTTCTATTTCCCAAAAATACAATGCTCACAGAAATCTAGATCTATGCTTTTCAAATCTGAAAGCTTACCTTTTGACTTAAGAACATTCATTCCCTTCTCACTCATGTGACCAAGCCTACAACGCCACAACTTTGCATCTACATTTGAAGTAGATAAAATAGAAGGAGAATAATCAGTAATACAAGTAGATAGATTATGTGTACCTACTCTCTTACCTTTTGCTAATACAAGTGCACCCTTGGAAACTTTCCAAGAGTAAGCTATGAGAGTTACTGTGTAACCCTCATCACTCAACTTTCCTACAAAAATCATATTCCTCTTCAAGATGGGTACATGCATGACATCCTTCAACACCCATGTGTTTCCATTCTACAATTTCAGCTACACTTTTCCTTTGCCAACAATTTTACAAGGCTCATCATCCCCTAAATAAACTTTTCAAAAATCTCCATGGACATAATCATTAAAAAATTATCTATTTGGGGTTGCATGGAAAGAGGCACCAGAATCTAAAACCCATGATTCTACTTTATTAGCCAAAGAAAATATAAGAGCATCCTATGCAACAATACCTACAACTTTTGCTTCTTTATTACCTTCATGCTAATTTTCTTTGTTATCCTTCAACTAAAAATCTTTCTTTGCATGCCCTTTCTTTCCACAATTCCAGCAGGTTATTCTTCCATTTCTAGATTTGGATCTACTTCCCATCTTTGACCTTGATTTCCCTTGCTTGCCCTTCTCTCTTTTCCTTCCCCTACTTTCAACACTTAAAGAATTACCTAATGTTTCCCCTGTGCTTTTCCTGTGAATTTATTCATTCAAGATTACACTAACAACATCATCAACTTTCAAGATATTTGAAGCAGATATAGTATTACTAACTACCATTACCAAACTATGCCAAATTTTAGGTAAAGAGCATAAGATTAAGAGAGCCTTAATTTCATCAAAAAACTATTTTGACTAAATTTAACTGATTTACTATTGTATGGAAATCATTAAGATGACTAGATACAGATCGACCTTCCTACATTTGCAAATTGAATAATTGCTTCATAAGATATAACTTATTCGAATCTAAGGGTTTTTCATATAAATTTTCCAAAGTATCCATTAACTCTACCGTTGTCTTTGCCTATGATAAGTTGGAAAACACAAAAGCTGTCAGGCTCAACCTTATAGATCCAAGAGCCTTTCTATCAAGAATATTCCATTCTTCATTTTCCATATCTGTGGGCTTCCTTGAAACCCCACCCAATGGCAAATATAAATCTTTCTAATACAGATAATCTTCAATTTGCATCCTCCATAATTGATAATTCTTGCCATTGAATTTCTCCACTCTTAGTTTACTTTCTTATGCCATTGCTTTACTCCCACTCAATCAGAAACCCCTGTGAGTGAATTCTATAATCAACAAACACTAACACGCTCTGATACTAGTTGTTAGTGTTTAGAGCTCTGATACCAGTTGTTAGTGTTTAGAGCTCTGATACTAGTTGTCAGTGTTTAGAGCTCTGATGCCAGTTGTCAGGATCTTAGATTATAATTGATTACTTTTGTATAAGCAACTAAACATGGAATTGAAACTAAAAGTGATAAGTAACTAGAAATCAGAAACAACAAATAATAGGAGATACGATAAACAACCAATCTATATTAAACTCTTCCAGAAGGAAATACAATGAAGAAATCTCTCTCTCTCCTCACACCTCTTAGATGTACAGTAATTCTCCTTCAAGAGTTCTCTCTCTCTCTCTCAATCAATTACAATCAACTCCATTACTAAATTTTTCCCCCTCTAATTACAATACTACCCCATGGGTCTCTTAAATAGAATTGAAAGCAAACAATAATTAGAAAAATAGACTCAAGACTAATTTTAGTCTTTACATGAAAACTAATTGTTCTCCTAAAAATAGCAAATTTGGAAACATCTAGAAATGCACAAAAGTCAGTGTCAATCTAAAGATGACCAATGTCAACTGACCTCTAACCGATGCCGATCGACCCCTAACTGATGCCAGTTGGTTTTGACTGATGATGATCGATGCCGGTCGACCCCTAACCAATGTTGGTTGGTTCTGACTGATGTCGATCAACCCCTAACCAATGTCAGTTGGACCTGATCAATGTCGGTTAATGTGTAAGCCCAGTAAGCTCCACATTATCTCATTAGTGAAGCTTTTAGCTCCACAACTCAACATAGTTGACACAAAAGAAAATAATACCATGTTGGAATAAGTACTACCAATCATTGGGGTCTGACATCAGAGCTTATGGAAATGGGTTAGTATTAAGAGGATGGTAGAGGGGACAAAAAGGTGAATGTATTATTGTGAATTCATGGTGGCATACCTTTGGTGGAAGAGTTTCTGTAGTGTCAAGGATTTGGGAGTTACCACCACAAGTAATAGTGGTAGTTTTGAAGGCATGATCATTACAGTGGCCCATGTTTGGAAGCCAATTTATGTCAACTAGGCCAAAGGTGATAATGATGTAAATGACCATTAGGACTATAAGGGTAATGAGATAACAAAGCAAGGAAAGACATCAGATGTGAATCAAATGATAAGGGTAGTAAAAATATATCATGATGGTGCATAATGGCTTTATTAAGATGACCAATCATATCAAGGGTGATGTGTCCATGTGAAAAGGTAGGTAGACATGACCATTTCTAGTGGGAAGACTTTAAGGGAATTAGTGACATCATATGACCTTCCTAATCAGTAGAATGGAGAACTAAGTTAGTGAATAATAATGGGTAGATATTATATTTAGATAATCATGATAAAGATCAATACCAAAATCAGATCATGTCCTTCATGTGAGCACATCTACCTTCACATAATCATCATTTGAATTTCCATTGAAAATGATGGTGTATGTCCCTCCACACACTGATACTACCATATTCAACCACATTCATCATTAATAACAATAACAATAACAAATAGGAGTTTCATCCCCTCATCCTAGATGAATGCTACCATCTAGCTCATGAGGCAAACTTTCCTAAATAAATGATGCCTTCTTCATAAGGTATGTCAATGTATGTATATAGACATAATTCTTAGGATTAATCAAGTATAAGGATGATTAAACACAAATCCAAAGTTACTAGATAATCAGTCTAATGCTTAGGTAGTAAAATAATGTATGCATTATGTTTAGGCAATGTGTAATCTGATGACTATGTATGTGTCATTCAATTCCTTACACTGTAAATAAAATATTATGTATTTTATTATGTAAAAAATGTGTTGGATGTCACTGGTAAAATGGTATCATGCTTAAGTTTATGTGGATACTTATGAATGTTATGGTTATGATTATGATTAGTATGGTTATGGTAGTTATAATCTTGTTAAATGTAAAAAGAATGATTCTTGTTGTTGCAACACTAGATGGTAAAAGTCATGAGGAAAACACCAACCAAGCAAATTAAGATTAGGGCACAATGCTTTGTTTTTTAAAAGTACTAAAAAAAGATGCAAAGTTGGATCCTCTTAATGAATATAAACCCCTCAAATGTTATGTATGTTAGTTGATAAAAAAGGTTTTTTGATCACAAGGTGTCAAGTAAGCTCTAAAGCCTTTGATTTACAAATAGTCTAAAGGAAAGATGGGTGATGGGTGGTGTGAAGGGTAATGGGTGATATTTATGATAACCACATGTGGGTTATTTTTAACCCTTTTATAGGTGGCCTAAGGATTGTAATAGACAAGTCCATGTCATATGCTAGATGTAGACCAATCAGTATTGGAAGTCTACATGGGAAATCCAATTGCAACTTCCAACTTATTATGTTGTTTGAGAGTTGGTTGCAACTTTATATTTTGTTTTGATAGTGGGTCCTTTTATTTATTATTGTATATGGGTATCTAATCGATGAGGGAAGCTTATATAAAATTGCTTTGCTTTTGACAAAGTTAACTTAGCCATCCTTCAAGGGAGTGGTATAAGCTCATTAGCTTTGTTTAATGTTCTTGATAGCTATCCTTCAAGGGAGTAGTCTACCATACATTTGACAATTTTTATTTTGTTTTTGGGTAGCTATCCTTTGAGGGAGTAGTTTGAATGCTTAAGATATTAACCCAAGTAAATTTTTGCTAACCAAATTGTTTTGGGATGTGGTGTATTTAGACATGGACTAGTCTAATTAGGTTCAGAGGTTTACCTTTATGAGGGAAAAACTTTAACAAAAGAAATTCAATGATATATGAAAGTATGTGGTTTTGAGAGACAATGACCATGAGATTCCATCTTGTTGGAGACAAAAAGTATCCATGAGAACCATGCTATGGGTAGAACCATGATACCCATATTTAGGATTAGGCTATGACAATGGTAGTTATTCACATGGTTCTATGTTGTAATCAATTATCTTCAAAATTGGAGGAGGAAGGTGGGTGAAGGTTAAAGTCTCAAAATCAAGGGATGAGCTTAAGTTAGACAAATAGGTCAGATTGGTCCTTTTTTAATAGAAAAATGGATGTAGATGTGAAGCATTGAGAGGCTTAGGTTCTGGTTTACCTTATAGAGAGGAAAAATGATAAGCTCCTGATCCATACTTATAGGTAATGATGTAGGGTCTAAGCCAATTGAAAGCAAACTTGCCTCATTTACTCTTCTCCATGTTGGTCATGTATTGGTTTTCTTTTAGGATGAGATATATGATATTGAATTCCTATTGTTTGAGGTGTTTATTATAAGCATGAGTAATATGTTATTGATAGATGTGAAAATGTTTAAAGGTATAAAAGTGATGTTCATCAAGTAATTCAAGGTGTATGAGGCATTATTGATAATAATTCTCTTCAAAAGTGATGTCATGTAAGGAAATATGAAGAGAGGGAATCTGTACTTCAATAGGTAGAACAACCTCTATGCCAAATATTAGGGAAAAAGGTGTAGCACCTATTATCATTTGAATACTAGTGTGATAGGCCCATTAAACAAATGAGATTTGTATGTGCCAATCCCATCTTGAAGCACTTACAAATTTGGTCAACATTTTGATGAGAGTTTTGTTTAAGGCTTTTGCCTGTTCATTTGCCTACAGATGGTAAGGTTAGGAATGGCTAAGTTTGATGCCAAAAACATTGTAGAGGGATTAAAATTTTTTTTTTTGAATGATTTTCCATTATTTATTATGATTTTTTGAGGGACCCCAAAATGATAGATAATTTGATGATTGATAAAATCTATAATTTTTTTGGCTTTAGTGGAGATAAGGGGGATGGCCTCCACCCATTTAGTGAAATATTATGTAGTGGTGATGATATATTGATGTCACTAATAAGAGTGAGGATTTATTTCTCTAATCAGATCCATCCCCCACTATGATAAGGTCCAATAATCCATGGATGCTTGAAGGCAGTGAGTGGGTGTGTGATGCAAGTTATCATGTTGTTGGAATTTAATACACTTATTTATATAGTCACAACAATCTTGATTGAGGGTAGGCCAATAGTAATCAAAATGTCCACTAAATTGTCCCCCATAAACTCTATCATGGGTTTCTTTGATGGCATGATAAATCTCATGACTACATAAAAAATGGAGGAGAAGACCATCAAATCCATGTTCATATAGGATTCCCCCTAGTATGGTATAATGAGAGGTGCCCTAAACAAAGGCCTTCTTGGAATTATTTGAGAGGTTAGGTGGAATGATGCCCAAGTTAAGGTAATTAAAGGTTTGTTCATACCAGACATTGGAAGGAGATGACTCCACACTATAGATGGTTGGAAGGTCTAAACTAATATACAAGGGCCTAATGAAATGGTGGACGGCAATAAAGAACTTGGATTTTGCAAGTTGAGAGGGTATTCAAGATGCAAGAGAGGCCATTATGTCTACAAATTTGTTAGTAGATCGAAGAACTAATTAGATTTGATAATCGTCAAAATATTTTAAGAGATCATTAATGAGGAGCTTATAATTTTATAAAATATTGTTTTTACACTAATAGGACCCATTGACCTAGTTAATCACAAGTTGAGAATCACAAAGGATAAAAGTGGTTTTGATTTTCTAGGTGAGATCAGTTTGGAGACCGATGACCAAAGCTTCATATTATACCATGTTTTTAGTACATTCAAATTTGAGTTTAAAGGATAGTGGAAGAGTTCACCATGAAGGGCTATTTGAATTATGCCTACACCCACACCATGTTAGCATTTAGAGCCATCAAAAAATATGGTCATTTGGTAAGAGGGTTCTCCCTGAGAAAGATTTTCAATAGACTCATTAGGAAATGTTAATTAAATGGGTTAGTTATTTGGGAGAGGGGCTTTAGATAATTGATCATCAATTCCCTACCCTTTAATGGATTTTTGTTGAAGAAAATCAAGATAAAAATAAACTATAATCATAAGCCACTTAGCCATACACTAATTTTGGTATGGTTTGGAGTACATATAATTGAGTGGGTCAATGTTAGTGATAACATATTTTTTATGATTAAGAAGGTAGTGATGAAGCTTAGAGGCAACAAAAATGAGATTGAGATAAAGATTTTAAAGATGGGTATATTGTGTCCCTTACTCTATAAATGTGCGACTGATATAGTAAATGACTTGATCCTTGTTTTGTTCATCCTGATGAGCTGACATGACACCTAAAGAGTGATCAATGGTAGATACATAAAGGTAGAAAGGCTGGTCATCCCTAAGTAGGATAAGAATAGGTGGAGAAAGCAAGTAATCTTTGACTGAATCAAAATCTTTTTGATAATCTTTGGTCCATCTAAAAGAGGTGTCTTTCTTCAAGAGGTGGTGAAAGGGTTGGCATCTATTTGATAATTAAGAGATGAAGTGATGGATAGATTGGAGTTTTCCCTGTAGACTACAAATTTGCTTAATTTTTTTTTGGGAGGCATTTATATGATGTACTTGAATTTATCAAGATCAATCTCAATTCCATGGAGGGAGATAATAAAGCCCAAAAGATTTCTAGATAAAATCCCAAAAATGCATTTATTGGGGTTGAGCCAAGCATAGAATCAGATCAATCAGTCAAAAATGATAGTAATAATAGATAAATGGTCCTTACAGTGTTTATATTTTTTGAGGAGATAGTCAACATAATCCTCTATAATTTTATGAATAAGATCATGGAAGACATAATTTATGGCCTGTTAATAAGCTATTCCTAAGATTTTTAAGCCAAAAGGCATGACTCAATAGTAGAAGGTTCCCCAAGGAGTAATGAAGGTAATTTTATGTTGGTCTAAGGGTGTGATTAGGATCTAATTGTATCTTGAAAATCCATCCATGAGGGATAACATCTCATAACCTATGGTAATGTCAACTAGTTATTTGATGTTGGTTAAAAGAAAGTTATCTTTGGGGCATGCAAGGTTAAGGTCTTATAAATCCACACAAAGGTGGAGTCCCCCAGTAGGCTTAGTAATGAGAACAATTAGTCAATGGGTTGAATAAAGTTGATGGATAAAAGATGTTGAAGTTCTTATTTGATGAGAAGATTTATACAAGGGTGCATTTTTTGAAGCTTTTACCATACTAACTTAGCCTCTGGATGGGTAATTATGTTATGAAGGGTGATGGAGGGGTCAATCCTAGGCATATCTTAATAAGACCAAGTGAATGAGATGCTATGATCCTGAAGGAAGGTGGGATAATCATTTTGCTTATTTGAGTCCAAGGATTGGCCCAATTTAATGATATAAGGATTCTCCTACGTTCCTAAGTTAATATCAATAATTGATTCATTAAGCATGGTATAGTTTTCTAGAGGGAAGGATTTATGTATGGGAGAGTCTCTTATACCAAGTTAGGTGAGGATATAATTGTCATCTTGACACTGAATGGTATAGATGGTGGGTGAATCATGGCTAATCATTTTGGCATGGATGAGAGGAAAGGTTTTAGTTTAGACACCATGTTGATAGGTTATTGGGCCTAAACTAATCATACTGATAAAAAAAGTTGGATGGTATGATGTCAAAGTCTCTAGATTATGAATATGTATTGGGAGAAGATAAAATCTCTTCTATGGAGATATCAATAGGTTTTGGTGAGGTGGGTTCTTCTAGTGGCTCAAACCCAAGCCCAAAGAACTCACAAGGTTTTTGAGTCTTGATAACAGGAAATTTGTAAGGTCCTTATTTATATAGGCCCATACCAAATCCTTTCCAAGCATAATGGTAAAGATAGGTTTCTTAGATAGGAGAAATGAGAAGTGAAAGGTTGAATATATGGAGTGGTGATAGGAGTGAGGAGTGGTTGATCAAGTCCCCCATAGACAAAGTATGTTTGATTTTTTGGAAATCCAAATGGGATGATGGTACCTATGCTGGGATCATGAGAAGGGTCATTTTTAAGGTTATTATATTCTTGGGGAGTGGGAAAGGCATTTAAGGCTAAAAGTCAATGCTCCCCAAGAGAAAGGCATTAGAAATTTTGTGTCAAGGAGTCCTTAATAGAAAATCTAGGAAGAAGGGATAGATGCACTAGTTGAGGCTTCATCATTATTAAGGATAGAAGAACTATGGGTGGTGGTTGATTATATAATTATGTTAAGGGGATTGGTTGATTGTGAGGGAGATGAAGGTGGAAGAATGACATAATTAGGCATATAGTTCATGTTTTAACATGTAAAAGGACTAGGATCAGCCTTGATGGTTATGACTTGCCCTTCATGTTCAAATTTAACATAATGGTGTAAAGTGGAGGGGATGTAACTCATAGCCTAGATCTAGGGGCATCTGAGTAGAATGTTATATTTAAATTCACCCTATACAACATAAAATAGTTTGGGGATGGTGTGATGTCCCAATCATATTTTAATAACAATGGTCCCTAAGGTAGTGGCCATGGTGTCATTAAAAGAGAGAAGAACTTCTATGTATTTAACCATGAAATTCTTTGGTAAATGAAGCTGATCAAAAGCATGGGAAGAGATTATGTTGATGCTAGCTCCTCCATCAGTCATCACCCTTTTGATGTGGATGAGATTGATATATATGGTAACAAATAGAGGTGGGTCTAATTCCTTTTTTTGTGTTGGAGGTATCTCAATGTCTTGGAAGGTGACAACAGTAGAATGTTGGAGGGTCCCAACAAAGGAGGTAAGTGGTTGAGGGCCATCTAGTTAAACCTCAATAGATTTTAGGGCATCTATAAATTATTGATGATGATGAGGTAAGGTGTTGATCAGGTTGTAAAGGCTCATCATCACTAGTGCTTGATGAATTTGTTTCAACATGGTTTATTGAATAAATATGGAGGAATGAGTGAGAGGTACACCTAGGATGGACACTCTAGGTCTAGGTGATGGCTTGGGTGGTGGTGTTGGTGTTTGGCCTTGGTTAAGAGGCTAATAATCTGAAGGATATGTCTATGTAATGGACACATTGGCTCTTCCTTTACCACTTTATTATGCTCAAGATAGGGTAATCTTGTGCACAATATAGACAATGGGCTCAATTGAATTAGGTGATTACTTTAGCTCCTTGCCCTTGCTTATAAATGAGAGTGAGGAAGTCAACATAGGTTGGGATAGTGGTTGGATTGGTTGGGTTGGTATTTGGGTTAGTAAGGTAGGTGAAAGTAGTTCATCTGATGATAGATAATCATCCTCATATAAGTGATGAACAAGAACTTGGAGAGCTTGGATGAAGTTTACAATAGCCTCTATAAAATAGTAGAGTAAGATTCCTTTAGAGGTGTTGAGGGTGGTGAGGTGATCATTAGAGAAATTAGAACCTTTTTAGGCATGGTCTTAACCTTATAGAGGGTTGGTGGTTAGGCAATTTTGGTTGATGGTTTAGATTGGGTTGGCTTAGCTGTGATCAGGTTAACGGTAGATGGTTTTGAAGTAGAGGATGGGGAGTTGATAATAGGTGGAAAAGTAGAGGGGATAAACTATCTAAGAATGATGAATAATTTTATGGCATAGGTGGTGAAGGGGTATCCATAGAAAAGGGCATTAGTTTAATTGAAGTAAAATAAGTGAATAGGATGGTAGAAGGGTGGGGTCCCAAAATAGATGGTAAATGAGAAGGAGACAACATAGGTATAATTTGAGGATGAGGTTTAAGTAACTGTATCCTTTGGTCCCTCTTGGTTGGTGGTTTTTTAGGTGTCCTAGAGGGGATTAGGCTTAATTTTATGGGGGGATAGGTGATGCTAAATGTGGGAAGGATACCTAAATTCTTGGTTAGTTTAAATAGAAGATTATTAGATGATCTAGGTGGAGGTCAGTGATATGTTTCCCTCACATCTTGGGGGAAAGAAATGTTTGATGATGGGGTGGTAATAGGTTGGAAAGTGGATGAAAATAAAGTTGAGGTTTTGGTTATGTTCTGGTATAGGATCCCAAAATGATGGTAAGAATTGGTTCTATCCAGGTTGGTTTGTGAGGCAAATTCCAAACTTTGCACTAACTAAGAAGAGGGCTTATAAACAAGTTTTGTTCCTTGATCTATTGTTTCAAATGTTAATCCTTTAGGTGAAGATGGGGGGATGGTTCCTTCATCTCTATGTGAGCTAGAAGGTTCCAAAACAATGGTTGCTTGTGGGGTGATTAAGAGAGGGGATATTTGTTTGATCAATGATGTAGGTATGGTCCCATATCCTTCCTTTGATAGGGTATCAAAAAGAGAAGATGGGAGTTCTACCATTTTACTTGGTGGAATATAGGAATGGGTGGTTAGATCAATGGCCAATTCTATGAAAGGAGAGGCAGGCATGGATATGGTTTGATCAAATAGAGAAGTGGAGGATATAGATCCTTCTACTTAGATCTCCAAAGGGGTAAGAGGTGAATTTGATTCTTCCATAGGTGAGGTTGGTGAAGATTAAATGGAAATATGAGGCTCATCCTCCATGGGATCATTTATGATGATTTTGATTATGTGTGCCTCATGAGATGAAGATGGTTTAAATTGATTGTCATGGGTTTGGGTAGGTGGAAGATGGTTAGGGAATGGTTTGCAAAAAATATTGAGAGAATGGTTAGGGGTGTGTTGGGGTTATCAAATGTCAATTTGCCATTGTCAATCAGGTTTTGGACAACACTTTAAATTTTTTTACACTAGTTAATGTCATTTACAATGACTCGATGGAAAGCACAATGGTCATTTTCATTATACCACCCAGGAACAGGGTAAGAGGGATCAAATTATTAAGGTGGCTTGATTAATGAATGTTTAATAACATTAGATTTTAGTAATTTATCTAGCACATAGGCATAATATTCCTCTATAGGGGTGAATTATTTAGGGAGAACCTAACTTTGATTTTGGTTTGGTGGGTAAGAAGAATTGGAAGGTGTGTTTTGATGTAGTTGGTTAATAGATGGAGGTTGGGTAGTTTTCAAGACAACTACATTTGTAGATGTTTTGGCTTTAGAATTGGGTTGGTTAGTTGTTTTGGAGGAAGAGGGGTCATTTGGTTCAAAATTAGAATTCTTAGTTCACAATTTCAATTGACCCTCATCTATGGCTTGGTTCTCAAGTTTACACACCATTGTGTTTACTTTGTCAAAGGTTTTAAATGTTTTCACCTAAAGGTTGGGAGCATTGTGTTTTGGGCATCCCCAAGTGAAAAGTTTAATGAGTTTTTTTTGGGGTAGTGAAAAGTATAATTGATTAATGAAGCCTCACCATCATGAAATGAAGTTGATAATTGATTCATCATCAAAATTCTTCATATAATAGAGGTTAGTTATGGATACATTCTTGGATATATTGACAAAAATAATTTCTAAGAAAATTTGGGTGAGTTGGGAAAACAAGAAGATAGAATGTCTAGGAAGGGTACTGTACCAATCTAAGGTGGGCCCTGATAAAGACATAGGGATGGTTTAGATAAGGAGGGCATCATCATAGGTAATCAAGTAATAATAATGGTAAAGTTCCCTCAAATTTTGTTAAGGATCATCCTTCTCCTAAAACTTAGAGAATTTGAGAAGATCCCATTGAGGAGGATATGCATGAATTAGGATAGAAGAGTTGATAGATTTGTTGTAGATTTAGTTATAGGATAAAAGATTATGGGACCTAGAGATAGATGATTCAAGTTGGGTCATCTTATCTACAAGCATATTGATTAAGATGGGTTGGGGTTTGGTAGATGCATAATTTGGTGGTAAGTTTTGTTGAGGTTGCTATGAACTGGTATGTGGTAGGAGGTATGAAAGTTCGTACATATGGTATGTGGTAATTTTAGGTTGGGATAGTGTCCCTGCAAGACTAATATGCATTAAGGGTTGGGTAGAAGGTGAAATATATCCCAACGGGTTGGGGATATATTGATAGGAGGCTATGGTGGCTTGTAGAGGAATTGATAATGGTTGGTTTAGGGGTACATTTGTGTTAGTTGATGGGGGTATGTTTTGGATTGGTAATGCTAAAGTGTTTGTGGTTTTTTTAGGGATAGTGATCTTAGTGCTAATAGTGGGAAGTGTTTTTGGTATGTAGAGTACCAAGTTTTGAAAGGGGGTTGAGGTTGGTATATTGGTTAAGCTGAAGGGAATGGTAGAAATGGGTGTGGAAGACACCATATTGGAAAAAGGGGTAGAAGTAACAAGGGGTAAACTTGAGCCAAAATTAGAGGTATTGGTTGGGGTAATAGGTGTTTGGGTGGTGGTGGTAGATGAACCAATGATAGAAGATGAATATTGGATAAGATAAGGGTGGGATGATGCAACACCAACCATGAAGTGGTGTGGCATAGCATAGGGTGGATCCACAAGAGGAACCAAATCTATTAAAGTATGGTAGGCTAAGGTATTGAGATAGTGTTGTAAAGCAACTAGATTATTATCCAAAAAGGTGGCAAAATCTAAATTTCCTTTAGGGATTGTTGAAGGCACCATAGGTGGGGGAGAATGGTTCGGTGAAACATGGGGTGATATATCAATGTCTGAGGTATAATCCATGAATGAGGATGAAGAATAAGATGGTGGTGGGTTGTTTTGGTTTTCACTTATTGTCTAGTTAAGACCATATAAAAAATTTAGAAATGGATAGCAAATCTCTCACCTCACACAATGAGCAAACAAAAAAAACCCAAAGAAAATAAAGCACACACTAAAAGTGCAATTAATATTAGGATTTATTTTAAATTTATTTTGGCTTATACCTTAAAGAGTGTGAAAGGGGAAATTGGGTTGTAAGTCAGGTACTATAAAAATCATCTAAGGATGGTTTTAGGTTGAATTTTGGTTTTGAAATAATATACACTATACCAGGTACATGGCGTAGTAGTGGGGGCTTGTTCTTATCACTTCACAATCCCATATCCAGTGTAGGCACTTAGCCAATACATACCATTTGTCTAAAGTTTATACTTTGCTAGAGAATGGAGTGGGTCCTCCCCTTGGTGATGAAATCCAAGTGGAATCACTGGGTAGGGTATGGTGATCCAAAGGGTGATTAAATCCCAATGGGACTTGTCTCAAATAAGTTTTGATGTTTAATTTATGCGTGTGGTTTGGTAGTGTAACATATGTGTGCTATAATTAATTCATAATGTGTTTAACTAATCTAGATGAGCTAGCTATTAAGTAGGAAATACAATGAATGCATTCAATTTTTATCCAAAAGAATAGTTTGGTGTCTTTTCATTTGAATAAGGAATAGATAAAATGCACTTAAATGCAAGATGTAAAATACAACCTATCCCTAGGATGATTTTTTTTTTTTTAGATTTTTGGAAAAGAAGAAAGGAAATATTTTTTATTTTTTAGAATTTAGAAATAAAAAAAATGTTTCACTAAATGCAACTATATTCCTAAAAAACTATGAACCCATCAGGGGTCCCATCGGGTGTGACAAAATGTTTATGTCTATTTTTTGTTTTTTTCTAAGTATGAAAATAAGAAACTATCAATAAGGGTAATGGTTATGATAGAATGGTATAAAATGTGCACATTATCTAGATAATGGTGGATAGTCCTCTTTGGCTAGGAAGGAATAATCTTTAATAATAAAACACTAAGAAAACTTGTTTGTTATACAAGTAGCAAAGTGGATTGCCTAGCGTGAGCTAGGTCCTAAAAGCAAAGGCTTTGTAGGAGGATGTAAATCCACCTTATTTAAATAATTAAATTGAAATGATAAATAGAAATATAATTTTGTTAAATAATAGAAAATATGAAATTAAATACAATTAATATGGATGTTTTACTAAGAAAATGACTAAATAAAGCAAATGCTAAAAGGCTAGTCGAGGTAAGGTTATGGTTTTGGTTTGGCAAAGGGTAAAAAGGGAAATATAGTTTGTTTGAGGTTAATAAATGATTCAAATGATCAATAATATATAAGGGAAAAGGGTAAAATGGATAAATTGTCAAGTTGGTAAATATGGCCAAGAGGCAAAAGGGGTCAAGTGGATGAATTATGGCAAAGAGGTAAAAAGGGTCAAGCGGGTAAATATGGCCAGGGAAATAAATGAAGTGAAAAAGGGGAAAAATAAGAGGTTAAAATTGAAAGGTATGGAGGTCAAGAGAGAAGAGGCCAAAGGAGATAATAATTTGAAATGAAATAAACAAACAATCTTACCTTTGAGATGGTTGTTGATGATGGTATTGTTGATGATATTGTTGATGAAATATTGGAGTGATTCCATCAAAGATTCAATGCTTTAAATATTTTCTCCTCTAAGATGAGGATGACCTCCTTATCAATTGGATAACCTCCTCCAAAAGTATAAAACCTACAACAAGAGTGCTTTAACAAAAAACTAGCTTCTAACCTCTAGCTTAACCTTGCGTGAAGGAGAGGGGGGGTATTTATAGAATTTGTTGTGAAGAGTCAAGCCAAAAGAGGAATAGTATAATTATGGAACAATTTTATATGTGGTGGATGAATTAATCAAAATTAGGTAGGTGGGGATTCCTATTTGGGTTGGTGAGTGTCCCATTTGGGTTAAGAAGTCAAAAATGGGTGCCTTTTGTCTTTCCCAAAGTACTAAACAGGTAGGAATATTATTTTGAAGGTTAATTTCATGTGTGAAGTTAAAATAAATGTTTAATAATGTCCATTTGAGGGGAAATTCACCATATTTCAAGGGGGGACTTGTGATGCTTAAATGAGGTCATCAAACACTTTGGGAAGGGTCTCAGGGGGGTATGATGTCCCACATCAAGCCACATCACTTATAAGCCATGCCAATTTCCATATCACCTTAAAATTTCACTTTCAATGTCACATGCCATGTCACTTACCATGTCACTTTCCATGTCACTTACCATGTTATCATTAATAGTAATAATGGGTCCCATAATGAATAGTGATAGTGAATAGTACTTTTGAATAGTGATTTTGAATAATATTATGTGACTAGAATAATAGTAATTTGTTTAGGTTAAGAGGGGTTTGTTAAGGTTTAAGAAGGTTTAGGGGGTATTTAGGGGGTCTCAAGGAATTTAGTCATAAAAAACTCTAAGTGTGCAGTTTTCTATTGTCTACACCATTATCACAGATTAGTTATATTAGTGGTCCAAATCTAGTGCATATGTTCTCTTCCAAGAATTTGATCACCTCTCTAGTCCTACATTGATTTGTTGCTATTTCCTCTATCCATCCTGTTTAGTAGTTAGTGGTATTGAGAATATACTTATGACCATCAAAGGAATTAGGGTTGACTACCCCTGCAAAGTATAATCCCCATTCATAAAAAGGCTTATCAATCATAACTGGATTTAATGGCATGGATGCCTTTGGCTCCTTAGTGTTGAATATATGATAAAAATGACATTCTCTCACATGTTTTTGATAATCCTTGAAGATAATGGGCTAGTAGTAGCTAGCATTGAGAATATTTTGAGTTTTTGTCCTTCCATATGGAAGTCCACTTCTAAGATTTTCATGTAAAGTGCTCAAAATCTCAGCTACTTCTTTAGAAACACACCTTAGGTAAATGCCTTCAAATTATTTCCTATACAGTACTCCATATTTGATTAGGAAATGGGCTACCTTAAGCCTTAAATATCTCTTTTATTCTCTACTCAATCCTGCATGACAATAACCATTGAATATCGAATGAATAATAGGATCATACAAATCTTTGAGTTGAAAACTTTGTTTCTCTACTTGCATGACATTCAACTTGGGATTATTATTAGAAATCAACTAAATTAAACCTTGACATCTTACCAATTTGGCAGTCTTCATCTCTAGATCATATTCTTGAAGTAAAAACATCCAGTTACCTCTTATTTCTCTAAGTTCACATTGACTTAGCATAAGTTTAGTGGCATGGTCTAATAAGATTACATGCACTTTATTCCTAATAATATAGTGTCTAAACCTATATATTTCCTTGACTAAAGAAAATGCTTACTTATCAATCAAAGAATAGTTTAACTCAATGTTTTTAAGATTAGTGATCATAAATGCAATGGGGTGGTCACATTTATCTATCTTCTAAGTTAAAATAACAATTATAGTATGATCTGAAGCAAAAGAATAAAAATAAAAGCCTTTATAAAAATCTAGACTTCTCAAGATTAGATCTTTCCCAATTGCTTATTTTATGTCTTTAAAATCATTATTGGTCTCTTCATTCCACATGATATTGACATCTTTCTTCAACATATCATTCAATGGTTTCACAATCTTTGCAAAACCAAAAATGAATTTTCTTACAAAGTTAATTTTACCAAAGAAAGAATTTAATTCTTTCCTACTATTTAGAGGATCTATATTAAATATTACATCTACTATACCAGGGTCTATAAATATACCTTCTTTAGTTATAATGTGTCCTAGTATCTTACCCTCAGTCACATAAAAAATTCTTTTCTTAGGATTGAGGGAGATTTCATACCTTCTACATCTATCAAATACTTGTTACAAGTGCATAATGTGATCATCCCCATTTTTAGAAAACACTATTAGATAATCCATGTATATAATAATGCACTTACCTATGAGGCCTTATAATGTATGGCCAATAGATATTTGAAAATTTTCTCCTATATTTATTATCCCAAAGGGCATTCCCTTGTAGGAAAATGTGCCCCACTTAGTATTAAATGCAGTCTTCATTATGTCTTATTTGTCCATAAGTACCTAGTTATAACATAAAAATCCATCCAGAAATAAAATCATAGATAAACTACTAACAATTTGAGTTACTTGGTCAAGAAAAGGTAAAGGATAATTATCCTTTTCAGATGCTCTACTCAAGTTTCTAAATTAAATGCATAGTCTGATTTCACCATTTTTCTTCTTGACTGGTACTAATTTAGCTACCCAAGTGGAGTCTCTAATGGGAAACACAATTTTGGCATCCAATAGTCTCTTGACCTCTTTATATATCAATGGTTATAGGACAAGGTTGAGTGGACTTTGTTTTTGCCTAAAATGTTTGTAGGCTTCTTTCAGAGGTATGGTATGAATTATGACTCTAGGATAAAATATCTTTAAGTCATCATAGGACCATGATATTACATATTTATACTTTGTCAACAAATATTTGTCTCTTTTGGTTTTTATGCTTGTGCAGGTTGTACCAATGTTCACTAGCTAGGGTTGGCCTTGGGAACCTAGGTTAACTGATTTGTAATCCTTCCCATTCACTTTGGGAACCTTGATAATCTCAGCTAGTTTGTCTATGTCAAATAATCTCTCTAAGGCAATCATGCCTTTGGGAATTATATTTCCATCTAATAGGATTATATTGTCATCAAGCGTGCCTTTGTCATCATCAATTATATTTTCATCGACCTCATCAGTGATGTGAGACTCAAATACCCTTGAGCTAGTCAAGAAGTCTATGATCTATTGATCATCACTAAATACTTGCAAATAATTAACATTATTTGGAACTGAAGAACATGGAATCAATTCAATGGTAAGGCTTTAAAGCTTGCAATGTTTATTAGGAATAAGATTGGTTGTAGCTAAAGTAAGTTCATCAACATCTTTTTTCTCTTCCCTAGGGATTGACACAATGTTAAAAGCATCAAAACATTTAATTAAGTCCCAATTTCTAAACTTATATTTCTTGAGATAAGACCATTTTAATTGATATTTACTTTTGACCTGATTAACTACTAGTTATGAATCACCAAAAACTAATAGTTCTTTAACCTTATGTTTGATAGTAAATTGAAATCCAAGAATAAGTGCTTCATACTCAACTAAATTATTGATGCATAGCTACTAAAGTTTGTAAGAGGCATTGTATTCTTTCCCAATGGGATTGATTAACACCACTCCTATTCTAGAACCTAATTTACATCTAGTACCATCAAAATAAAACTTCCATAACCCAGGAATAACATGAGAATTTTTAGAATCACATACCTTAGGGGTGTCAATAGTGTAAACACCCAATATGAATTGATCAAGTTGACCTTCTCATTAGTTGCATTGTATTCAGTAATCATGTTCTTCATCTTGGGATATCTTTATATCATGATTTGATTGGGAACTCTTTTTTAGGGAATCCACATATGTGAATAGTTAGTAGACATGTATCCATTTAAGGCCCTTATCTAGTCTCTAGTTAGCAACATTCTATAAGCATTAGCGATGTCCACCACTTGGATGTTAATGAATTTTTAGATCCTTAGTTTAGAATTAATATGCATATGAACATTCAAAAATTCACCAATTACTTTGACTCTAATTTTTCTAACTGAATAGTAACCCTATCAGACTTAATTGGATTCAAACCAAGTTATTCAAAAATACATACAAGCATGATATTTGCATATGCACCAAAATCTAACAAACAATTATGCAAATTCTTACCAAAGATCCTGACTGTTAACAAGAAAGGTGAGACATATATATTGTTTTTGTATATGTAACATTGTAATTATAAATATTTTATGACTTAATAGGCTTCTTAGAAAAATATTCCAACAAATCTCTTTTCTCAGTAATTTGAGTCAGCTCATGCAAAGTAATGTTAACTTTAATCTTTTTCATGTCCTCAACTATATTATAAACAATCATATTATAAGAGTTACATGCATCATTACTATTCTTAGAATTAATTCCCTTTAGAGGCTCTAAATTGTTGTCTAATGTAGTATCAAGAGGAATATCAAAGTTATTTGGTGGAATTGAACTAGTTAAAGGTTGTTTCTGCTCCTATTTCCTTAGAGGATAAGTTTTCTTTATAAATTATTGAAAAGCATGACTCTTCAAGAATATATTTAGGATCATTTTCTTCTTAAAATGGTAACTCAAATGTTTCCACCATGAGAGTTGAATCAAAATACTTGGATGACCTTGAATAACTTGATGTACATGCACCATGTCACTATTAGGGATAACTTTAGAAGTATCTAACTATTATTTAAAAGATTTAATAGCATTACAAAATTCTAGAAAATCTAATTCACCATGTTTTAAAGTGAAATGACTCTAAAATAATCTAGAGAATATACATCACTAAGATTTATTTCAAGCACATTCTTATTGGTAAATGACTCATTGTTATGATTATTATTATTTATATTATTTAGAAATCTATTTGAAGGTCTATTAAACCTTTGAAAAGAGAAGTCCTTGTTAGAGCTTTCCCTAGCATTTCCTACTTCCTTTTTTAGCTAAAGGAAGTTAGTGCTTAGTTTTTGAACCATTTTTAAGATAGAATCATTCTCTCTCTTTGGTGCCTGAAAATTATGAACTTGGGTGTTACCAATGCTACTGATTGGCACTAAAGCTCTTTGATCTTGCAGATGAGATCCACTTCTAGAATTATTCAAGAATCTTAGGTTTTGGCCAGGATGAGCATGACTTAAGGGGAATTAGTTTAGAACTAGAAGTTGACTCAGAGTAGGAATATTTTGATTAGCATTGGGAATGACATTTAGAATGGGAAAATTTGGGTTAACATTGGGAATGGAGTATGGCATCTAACCCTGGGGTGACATCTAGTCATTAATTATCATAGCTTCCATACAATCTAAGGATAATGTATTAATAATTTGAGTATATATTTTAAGGAACACAAAAGTCATGGGATCCAAAGAATCTTTTTAAATCTCTAAGGCTAAAGCCTCATTAGGTTTGTAAGGAGCTATAGTTCTACTAAACATATTCTAGAATCTAGCATTAAAGGTTATTATGAGCTCATTTGAATCTATTTTTAATGTGGTAAATTATTGGTAAAGGACACCAGGACTGATTAGTTTGCTAGATTGATCAATGAAATAGTCATTAAAATTATTCCAACTGGCTATGTAGTTATCAAAAAGATTAAGCAACCATTCATATGTAGCCTATTTGAAATTAAATGGAAATAATCTACATGCTAAATATTCATGAGTCACATTCAAAATTATTAAACCATATTTGAAGCTTTTAATGTGTTCCTCAGTAGTTATAACAACATTAGAACTAAAAGTAGGTAAATAATTTTCAAGATTACAAGGAAGGTCATGTACCACACCTAACACATTGATTGAAGAACCACCTAGCCAAGCCATAACCTGGTAGGGATTGAACACATGACCACCCTCAATTGGTGAAGATGGTAGAGACTTTGAAATCCTATGATTACCTTTGTCTTGCCTATCCCTCCTATGAACTTCTAATGAAAGAAGAGGAAATCTTATCTCTAAACTTGACCTAGTCCTTATCCTTGGTAATTCCATCTTGAGAGCTTTGGACCCTATTTGAAATACAATGAGTAAATCTTACCTTTGCAAATAAAAATGATTAGACTTTCACATTAAGCAAATTTTACATATATTTGTATAAAGAATAGAAAATGACAACAATATTTGACTAAATTAGCTCAAAGATATGTCCAAATATGTAAATATGAAGGACCTTTACACATTCAAGTTCAAATAAACTCAAATTTGAAAATAATATATAAATATTTGAAAAAAATAGCTATTACTAACCTCAAATTTAAAACCATGAGGATCACTAAGATTTACATAATTGAGTTAAAAGAAAAAAATATGAAAAAAATTAATTGATCTTTGAATAAAATTCACCAAAATGAGCAAAGATACTTCAAATTTACAAAGATCTAACTAGGCCCTCCTTCTAGTGCCAGTGAAGCTCTGCCCTGTTGATGCCTGAATGTGTATCACAAGTGAGTCTAAGCATTTAACAAACATTTATCATTTTTGAATTATAGGATTTCATTTCATGAGTTTCATGTTGTGATATTATTTTTATCCTTAATGGAATAGAGGCAAAGTAAGTGAAAGTTTCACAAAATTTATATTGATTGGTTGTTGGGAACAACCGTGGCCTAATAGTTAAACTTGTAAAGAATGAAGTAATATAAACTAATAACATTGAATTATGATCAAAATGTAATCTAAGATGAATATTCATAGTGATATTTAAACTAGATTGAATTAGTCAAAAAAGGAGAAAAAGGAAGGGTAAGGTAAAAATGAGAGATGTTGCTAATCTTCAATTCAAACATTATGATAAAGTTTCAATTTATTATGAACATGTAATTAACCAATAAATGACATGAAGTAGTATAATCTCAAATACTATCACACATTAGGCAAACATCTAAGTATATTATGAAATGTTACAAATAAGAATTAGATTCACTTTAAAGATTTACCCCTACAAGAAAGTAGCATTAGCACATCTACAAGAGAAGTAAAGAAAATGAAATAAACTTAAGAACTTTCAATCAACCTATCATTAACACAAAATGATAATTTTACAATCAAATGATGCATGTTCATAATTCATAATAACCATTCAAATTTAAAAATTAGATTGGACAAATGAGAGAGAAGTCATGATAGAAAAATACACAAGCAAACACAAATAAACCTTTTAGAACTCCTTGCTTATATTAATTGCTCAACAGTTTACAAATTATTTTTGGCTCAAAAAATCCCTTTAGTTTTTTAAAAATTGATAATACCCCTTATATAGAATGTTAAATAGGTATGTCAGTCAGTCATGTCAAATTATAATAGTACAGGTGTCCTAGACAAGTGTCCCTTATACATCTTTCTAGAACACTCTAGACACTTCCTAATGGATTGACCTAAAGGAAATATGATTTATAAATTTCACATGCCTTTACAAAAAACTATTCTATTTTCAGAAAATATATAATGTTCTTATATAATAGAATATTCTAGATCAATTGGCTTGACTTTGAGACCCTTTTTTTTACTATAGTCCCCTATTTCTATTATAGGATCTTCATTGCTTCCTTATGTTGATCATTAATTAGCTTCATATTAACAATGGGATCCATGAAGAGTTCATTTTATTGATCTTTGTCATCTCTTTATAGAGCTTCCTTGATGCTCCTAGCTTCACCTATCTTTTCTTCTATAGTAATAATTATGTCCATGATCCTACTATTATCTACCCTAGTATTTCCTTGGCTCTTGATTCTTACTTCCTACATTAATTGAGCAACTCTCAACTTGAATTCTTCATTAGTGATTAGACCTATGGGGTTGAGTGTAGTGGGATTTTTGATCATGATCCCAAGTATCTACTCCATCCTATTTACCAGTTTCTTGTCATTTTCATAGAGGTACTCCAAGCCCTTAGACTATGTGCTCAAGATTTGTATCTTGTCTACCAATAATTCTATGGATATAATTACATGAGCCAAGCTTATTGTTTTAAAATTAGGGATTTGATCTTTTTCTAGGATATTGATCAGATCCTTTATTTTTCCTCTTAAGCTCTACCATTGGTAAAATAGGCTCTTTTTTGATGTACCCTAATGGATCGAACCACTTTATCTAGACTTTATTGACTTTAAAGAATTAAACATGCCAAATAAAGTGTCTTCAAACATTTTGTCTGTTACTTCTAGAATTGATAAGATAAATTTTTTCCCAAGTTCTCCTTTTATTATTGCATGAATTTGATGGCATCTTGTAATCGTTCAATTTGAGCTTGGGATAATTCAAAAGCATTCTCTTCAAAGATAGGGTTTTCTCTAGGTTTTTGTATTCCTAATTGGGTCAAACTAGCCAAAGGTTCCACCTTTTGATAGGTCATTTCCTCACCACCCTGGATGATTTTTTTCTCTATCACCCTCATCAAGCTAATAGTACATGGGTCAAATTTGACACCAAATAATGATTGTAGCATATGGGACCTCAAATTGTGCTTCACTTGATTTTCTTAAGGTAGCTAATCTTCTCCCTTCTTCCTATTGCAAGGCCACAATCCATGGCTTCATTTCCTAATGTATAGTGATGTTAATATACTTCATTATTTCCAAAGGATGGTGTACATTAGGCATTTTACATAATTTAGGTCCATAAATGAACCACTCTGGAATGGTTGGTCCATAAATCAAGTTATCTTCACTAAAGAGATTGACTTCATTCAAAGAATGAGTGAAACTCACTTTAGGCCTGTTAGTCTTTGTGATTGAAACTATAGCTAGATTAGCCTTTCTCTTGGGGGTGTCCAAAATAACTAGATACAATACTTCCTTCCCCATTTTCTTCATTTTTTTACTCCACTTGGATTTCTCCTTTGTTCTCTTTAGCTTAGGTATTGATAGAAGATAGGTGTGTTTATAGTTTGGACAATTTATAGTAGTTTCCAAAATCTATAGGGGAAATGTAGGATATCTTCCTTTGAGTGTGTCCATTAATTAGTATGCCTTTATCTATTTTATCATCCTTAAAAAATGGGAGAAAAGATATCATAAAAATGGAGTACCTCAGGGTTTATCGCTACGTAATGTAGGCTAGTCATTTAAATTGTAACCACATTGTAGTATCACTTCTTGGCAGACACATTCTTCTCCTCTCTGGTGATGGTGGGTTGGTATTCAATGGTCCAAAAAAAATTATACTAATTATTATCTCCTATATTCAAATTAGTGGCATCAAACTCTATGTCTTTAAAAATTCTCCCTTCTGCATCAAAGGTCAAATAATACTCTACATCCTCCTTGGAAATGCCTTTTTGAGCTTCCATAGATGTGAATTTTGTCAAATTACTAACTAGTGGATTAAAATTTAGTTCCATAATTGAATTATTCTTGAAAAAATAATAATTCAACTCCCTTTGGATCAATTATAATAAACACAAGGTTGAATTAGGGCTTTTGTATGTCTTAGGTTTTTTCTAAAGGTTTTTGTAGATCTTAAATGGAGACAACTAGTTTAAATAATGAGTTTCATACATTAGATTTTGTTTAGATCATGTATTTATACCTATGAATTTTGTGGGTTCATAAAATATTTTAATCTAACTTGGCACTTATGTGAATTATCCATGTCATATAGTCATATATTTATTTTCAAAATATGACCATTGCCATTTAAAAAATATTATTTGCCTTGCACTATTAGATCTTGTTTGCAGAGATCAATATAGGTCATTGTCTTAATCTAATGGATCAAATAATATTATCTACTTTGTCATATTCCTCATTTTTGTGACACTTATCAACACTATACTCATTCTGGCTTTGTTGAAATTTCCACACTCATCTCACACCATTGGATCTTTTTCACCTAGATGAATGCACTCTATCAATCTCGATCCACTAGATTTTATCCTTTACTCTACATACTATTGATTGGAATGTGTATTCTTAGTCATGTACCATTGATATTAGGTAAGATGCTCAAAATTTAACTTAGGGCTATGGTTATGCCATTTTTCATCTTCACATTTCCTTGTAGGATTTTGACTTTTCAACCTTCATCTCACACCATTAGATCCTGATTACATTGATCAATGTAGGCCATTATTCTCAATCTAAGGGATCAAACACCATTGGTTTATTAATATTTTTTCCTCAAATTGTGACACTTATCACCTTATTTCTTACCTTAGGGCTCCATTAAAGTTTTGAATTAACACACACCATCAATTAGAATGTGCATGCTCAGTCATGTATCATCGATCTTTGGGAAGATGATTGAGATTTAACTTGGTACCATAGCTTGAATTTTCAACTCTAATATCACATTATTATATCTTATTTAGATAGTAAATGTGCTCTTTTGATTTAAATGCTTAATGTTATTGACTTTGCATATATATTTGGATATTCTTCACCTGAGCAAATGTGCTCCATTAATCCTATGGACAATAAAATAAAGTAAGTAAAGCTTAGGAAATATAGAGAATTTAGGATAAAGTTTTAGACTATGGTTTTATTTGTGTTGATAAACATTTTAAAATATTAGGATAAAATTTTAGGCTAAGTTTTGAGACATAATAAAGTAAACCCAAGTTTAGTTAGACTATGTGAAGATAAAAAGGAACAAAGGGGGATTGGGACATAAAGGACATAGGATAAATATTTTAGACTAAGGTTTTGTTCATGTTAATAAAAACAACTAAAATCTTAGGAAAAAATATAAACTAAGTCAAAATTAAAGTGTTCCTACTAAAAATTTAAGTAAAATATCCCACCAAATTTCAAATCTGATGTACCTTTATAAAATTTGAATATGTTTTAAAAGACATAAATTAAAGTAACTTAGACTAGGATTTTAATATGGTTTAAACATAGATTCAATGATTAAATTATATACCAAAGGCTAGTAAAATGATCTAATTAACATTTAAAACATAAAACCCTAAGCATGGTCTATTCTAAATGGACTCCATTAATCCTACAACTTGAAAACATAAAGATCCAATGTTAACAATATTTAGATAAGATCATACCAGATTCATGTGTAAATATGTTGATCCTAACCATGGTTTTTATGATCTTCAAATAAATATAATGTGCCAACATGATAATGACACTCTAATCAAGTGAATTTTTAATTTAAGGCACAAATTTGCAAAATTTAAAACAAGGGTCCCCATTTTTTAGGAATGGGGGTATGTTGACCTCAATATAATCTTGTAGAATGAATTGGAAATTTTTGCATGCAAAATCCTCATTTTTAACATTCATTAATCTCATATCAGCCTTGAAATATTTAATATGTTCTTCTATCATTCTCCCACTTAAGGGGTAAAATGTAGATAAATATTTCTCCAGGTTTTTTTGTAAATTATGTTGATCCCAAGGAATAGAAATAATAGAACTAGCTAACCAAGGTTGAACCATATGATGATTAATAATTAGGACATCTCTTATTAGGGAAGGTGTCCTAGCTTAGTATACCTCAAGGATGGTTGATACTAGTCTAGGCCTCCTATGATTTGACAAAGGTGAAACCAAAAGGTTAACTTGGGTTCTAAACCTTATTACTCTCCAATGTGTCTCCAATACAACTCTACATAGTGAAAAACTTCTACTATTGAGAAAACACACAAGTGTTCCCTCTTTCTAATTCCATCTTTTATTTTTGTTGATGTGAGTTTTATGCATGACATAGAATAATGAATGATGTTTCCTCTAACATTTTATGATCTCTATGAAAATGAAGTTCTACTCTAGGGCACAAGTTATAGGTATGTGGTTAAAACAACTAGGTGGTGGAATAATAGGTTGAGATTATAGGTTATTTAACTAGGTTTATGAATGGATGTGTAAAATATAAAAGGAAGTAAACACTAAGTGAGTTAGCTAGGTGGAGAATTACTCTATGCTAGGTAGATCTTAAAGAAACTCTAAAAATAAGGGGAAGGTAAGGTAGAAAAAAAGTCTCTATGTTCCTAAAAGGTCACTTATAAGGTTATTTATTTTGTGGAGAAGTATCTCTAAGACTAATGTTTTTCACTTGTAGCTATTTCAAACTCATGAACAAGCATGGTTAGTAATATGGAGAAATAAACATAGGAAACTTAGTGATCTCAATTGAAGGTTGATCTATTTAGAGTGTTGTTGCACATCCTTACTTGAGATGTTACAACTTGGACCAAGAAGTTATATATAGTAGCGAAAGCACACACTTAGAAGACTATACCAAAGGAAATACTCCTACACAACTCATATTATCAGCTCAATCTATACTAATTGCTTAAACTAACAAAATTTACCAATTTTCAATAGTTGTTGCACATCTAATATTAGCATTCATAAATTAAAACATATATATTTATCCATAGCATTAACACACTTAAAAATTAATGATTTTATATATACAAAGAAGTTAAAATTTTAATAACATAGAAAAGGAAGAAGAGAGAAAAAACATAGTTGCATGGCAATCAATGAATTGATTTCTTCCTATATATTGATCAAAACTTTAATCCTTTGAAAGAGGATTTTACAAGTATTTAAAGACTTGGGGAAGGGGTCACCTCATCCTCCAAGTGTAGTGAAACTTTAAATTACATCAGAATAACTAGAACCAAAGTTCTATTTCAATACAAAAATGTATGTTATAACTCATAAATTACATTAGACATGTAGCCTGTACATTATGGAAAAAAACAAAGTTAATTATAATATAACTTTAAAAAAATTTAACTAGTCATGGTTAACCCAAATAAATACATGAAATTTTTTTATATAAAATTAGCCTTCAACTAAGGATTTCTTGACAGCTACATGGAGCTTTTCATTGTTGTGGTTGAAACTGAAGTGACAACTAGGGCTAAATAAGAGGTTGTAGCTAGATCTAAATTAGAATTTGTAGTTGGAACTAAACTTACTGGACTAGAAGGAATTAAAGTGGTAGGTGGTGTTAAAACTATAATATTAGGTGGAGTCTAGGTTTTTAAACTAGTAGATGGTGCCAAATTAGACTTCTTGGCTTTTAGATCTTCATAGTATTTGTATCCACTAAAATGTTTTGCTCATACTATGCTCATGTCTATAAGAGATAGTCTGTTCATCATATCCACTTGTGCCATCAACCTTGTATGTTAAAATTGGTTAGCTTAGAAGCCTACCTAAAATACTTAAACTTCAATGGCCTTCCTTTCTGAACTCAAATTTGTCTCAATATGTTCTAAAGTTAATCCTTGTAAACTTTGCTTGAAATTGTCTAAATCTTGCTATAACATTTGGTCAAAATATACCTAAATACTAACTTCTTAGTGTTATCCCATGCATGTGTTAACTCTAGTTCATTCAAAATTTATAGTACATGATTTTCTTGCTTGATGATATTTATAACTAAAGAATAATTAGCGTTTACCCATTCTTGGGCTTATTGGGTCCTAATGACCACTAGATTCATTGTATTTATCACCTGCATGGGGACATAAAATTCAAATGGTTGAATGCCTTATTGGTTTATAAAAAACCAAAAAATTTCATCCTATTATCATATTCCTTGAGAACCTTAAAAAATGAATAGTCTATTTATTTATTGTAGTTACTTGGGGAGTTAATTGTGACCTCAAAGAATGAGTAGTCTATAGTATCTTGTATAGCTTTAATGTTGCATTTTGATCTTATTCTATGTTAGAGGGAATGCGTATTGATTTTTATTATTCCCTAAGGGTATCCAACTCCTATTATAACTCTTTTCTTTCCTAATTTGAGCCCTCATGAATGTCTATCAATGCTCCAAAGTGGGTCTCCATTTAGGACTTAAAGTCCTCAATAAAAGGATGATGACCCTTCTTTCTGTCTTGAATTTTTTTAGAGATAGTAGACCTCTTATCTTTCTTGTATAATTAATGTTTTCCCAATTTTGTATTCTACCTTCCCTTTCCTCACCCTTTGCATGGAATATACTGACTTATCAAAGAGTGAGCTCACAGTCAATAGCTCAGTGATCTTCAAGTATGGCCTATTATAAGATGGTGCTGCTAATTCCTTGGCTCAATAAAGAAGGGTCAACTTTGATCGCTCTAGTAGTTTTGATTCTATTTGGGTGTCTTTTTTAATCTTAATCTCAAGAGATGGATTAGGCATTGAATGCCATATTATTTTAGACTAGTCTACATTTCCTAAATGTGGCATTGGATGAACAATGTAGACTAGTTTATTTTTTAGATCTATCTTGGTGGCCTCCACTATTATTGTCTGCACCACTCTTAAAGAGGGTGTTGGTGAGGTCAATTTCTTAGAAGATGTTAACAATTTAGTGCTTGGTTGACTAGTGATATTGGAAGTAGAGTTGGAGACTACATAATTAGTTGTAGTAATTATTGTATAAATAGGCTTGAAAGAAGGTAATGATACATCAAGGAAAGAAAAGTTAATTATCCAAGAAAAATAAGAGATATCTAGTAATGAAATGATAGGAGAGTGTCCTAAGGGATAAATAGTTGAAAAACCCTTACCTAATTGGTCACCCTTAAAGGGTACCTTCCATTTTAATCCTTACAAGATTAGAACCTTTGATTACTAGAGTTATTCTTTGTCCACATCATCTCTCAACTCACTTTAAGTTTAAGGTTTTGCTTACTCACTTGGCCCTTTTATGGATTGGGCATGAGGTCTTCCTTGCTAGGGTTTTATCTTATAACAAATTATTTTATTTTTAGCTTGAGGAGAAGTTACTTGTTGGGTAGGAATGAAAGGATCTTTCCTGAATAAGTTAGTAGATAATTGCAATTACACAAAATAAATTGTGAAAATTAGCAATATATTAAATCAAATAAGTAAAAATAAATTACAATGGCTGAATTGCAAAATCGATGGCCTCTTCGAGGGGGAAACCTCTTTTGACCAAGCTCAATATCATAAATTTATGGATGCCTTTATTGGCCTCAACACTTATATACTAAGCCTAATCTAAGGAACTACTACTTCCCATGAATTTGGGATAAAAAAAATTTCATTAGATGACTTAAAAATCATATGCATCTATAAAACTATTATACTAATAAATTAAAGAGAAGGGGTAGAAAGGGTTCCTAACATCCCCTCATTAAAAAAAACTTTGTCCTCAAAGCTTTAGATGTGGGAATTGGTGTTGAATCTAAAATAGTGGTTCTTATGTTACATCCTCTGGTTACATTATGTGTTATTGAATTAAAACCTATATGATGGAGTGGGAGTAAAGTTCACATGTGCACCTATCTAGGATTGCTTTTGGCTCAAGAAGGATGGATCCTTTATTATTAATTTTTGGTAAAATAGTATAAACTCTAATGTTTGTGCCAAGAATTCTATTCAAAAAAGAGACATGAGTACTAGGTAAAGTTAGGAATAAGGTGGGAGATCTAACTTATAAGAAACTAACCTAATCTTCTAGAAAACCTTATAAGGCCCATAGAACTTGGGATTCAACTTATGGTGCCTTTTTAATTTTAGGGAGGATTACTTATATGATTGTAGGCAAATAAAAATCATATCACCTACTTTAAAAGTGCACTCAAAATGGTGGTGATCAACCTCTTATTTCATTTAATTTTATACCATATGAATATTATCCTACAGGGTGATGAGGATCTAATCTTGGGTTTGAAGAATCATGTCGATCACTTGAACTAATGAACTAATGGGGGTGTATAAAATGAGCACTAGTGATGCTTAACTATAGACTAATTCATATGGATTAATTTTAATTAAAGTATCGTGGGAGGTATTGAACCACCATTCACTAAGAGGGAGACACTATGCCCACTGATATTGTTTTTCTAAGGTGAAGTAATGAAGGAAAGTTTCCAAGCATTTGTTGATAATTTTAGTCTGGCCATCCATTTTTGGAAGACACCTAGAAATCATCTTCAGTTGGGTGCTAGTTCATCTAAATAGTTATATACAAAAATGGATAGTGAAAGGTTGCATCATGATTTGAGACAATGGATGAAGGAAAGCCATGAAGACATATATAGTCCAAGAAAATATGTGTGATTGTGGAGGCAGTATAGGGATGGTTGAGGGCATAAAAATGATTATACTTGAAGAAGTGATCAAACATAACCAAGATCATTATTTTATCTCTAAATTTAGGGATACCCTTAATGAAATCCATAGAAATATCTATCCAAATCCTAGTAGGGATGGGCAAGTGTTTGATAAACCTAGGGATGAGTGTTGTTTCACCTTTGTTGCATTGGCATGTATCACATTTAGCCACCATATATTGAATTAACTTTTTCATTCCCTTTCAAAATAAGTTGCATTGTGATTTCATAATTTTGAGAAACCTTGAGTGCCTTATAAGTGGAGAAGCATGGATTTCATAGAATATAGCTTGTTGAAAACCTGTACTCTGGGGAAGCATCAGATGGCCCTTATCTCATATAAAAGCACCATCCAAAAAATAATATGGTATAACAAAGGGGTTAGTGGCCAATTGGTGAATGATTTGATATAATGAGGATTCATTGACATACCCCTACTGTATAGCATCCAACCAATTTGGAATAGGCATGAAAATAGATAAAAAGGAAGCTTGGTCTATAAATGTGTGAGATAAAGAATCAGCCATAATATTATTCTTATCATTATTTTAAGTGATCTCATAGTCATAAACCATGAGTTTGTTGACCTATTTATATTGTGATGGGGTGGAGACCCATTATTCCATGAAATATTTTAGACTTTGGTGATCGGTTTTGATGCAAAAATGATTCCCCAATAGGTATGGCCATCATTTCCTTCTCATAAGTAGAGAGTACTAAATTATTTCCAGAAAGGGATTTGCTAGTAAATGCAATTAGGATTCCTTCTTGGAGGATAATATCACCAAGTCCATTACCATAAGCATCACTCTTGATAGTGTAGGTTTTGGAAACATCTAGCATAGCTAGAATAGGTGTAACACACATAGCTTGTTTTAATTATTCAAGTGCACACTGAATAACTTGTGTCTATGTAAAAGAATTATTTTTCACATAAATATCAACAAAGCAACAATATTCCTATAATCCTTGATAGAATTACAATAGTATCTATTCATCCCCAAAAAACCATAGAGGCTCTTGAGTGTTTGAAGATGAGGCCAATTTGTCATTACAACTATTTTTTAAAGATCCACCCAAACCCCTTGGGCTAAAAAAATATGCCCAAGATAATCCACTTAATCTTAAAAAATTAAAATTTGGACTATTTTACACAATTATGATGGTTAGAGAGAAGTTATAGTGTGAGCTCCAAATGTTAGATATTCTTAGACCATGTTTTACTATAGATGAGGATATCATCGAAGAAGATGAGAATGAATTTCCATAGGTAGGGCTAGAATATTTTATTCATCAATGCCTATAATGTTGAAGGAGAATTAGTGAGGCCAAAGGGCATGACTATAAACTCATAGTGGTCACCATGCATTTAAAATGTTATCTTAGGGATATCATCCTCATGAAGCTAGATCTGGTGATATCTAGAGCAAAAATCCAACTTGGAGAAAAAATGATCACCATGAAGTTCATCAAGAAGATCATCAATAATATATATTAGGAGCTTATCCTTAATTTTGATGTGATTAAGTGTGTGGAAGTAAATTTAGAGGTACCATGACCCATCTTTTTTCTAAATAAGGAGAACTAGGGAAGAATATGGAATGGTACTAAGGTGAATAATGATTTAATTCAGTAAGTCTCAAAATGAGCATCTTGATCTCAATATTTTGATGAAATAGGTAGTGGTAGGACTTGATGTTAGGAGTAACACTTCTAAGAAGGAGATGAATTTGGTGGTCCTCTAGTTGTGAAGGTGGCAATCCCACTAGTTTGGCAAAGACACATGCATACCTATGTAGAATGGTTTGTAGATCAAAAGGAGTAATGGAGACCATTGATGGTTGTATTTGAATGGAATAGAGATAGGGAATGATGCCATGTGAATTTTTATTAATAAGATTTTCCATGAATGTTGAACTTATGATGATAATAAAACTTGGTTATAAGCCTTTCAATATGTGTTTTTTCCCATTGTCTAAAAACTACATCCAAAGTTTAGAAAAATCCCATAGGATGGGTCCAAGTGTGCATAACTATTAGGCTCCTAAAACAACATCAAATCCACCTAAGGGAAAGGCAAACATTTCAATGTTCAAGTTATAATTTCTAGTAGATATATATACATTGTGATACTTCCCTTTGAAATGTAATGTACCATCATTGGCAATCATTACTTCAAATTTGGAGCAAGGATAGACAAAAAAATCAGCCTATTTAGTGATATGAGGTTTAATGAAGTTATGAGTGCTACCATAATAAATGATTATTGTGAGATGGAACTTCTTGAAGTAACCCCTAACTCACATGGTTTGTGGGGTGGTGAATCCTACTAAGGCATGGATAGAGATATTTGGTTGGTTTTACTAAGAAGAAGGTTCCATAATCGACTAAGCTTCTTCTGGATCATCTATTATATCTTGAACATCTTCTAAATCTTCAATTTTGGGTAGAGAGTCTACATATAATAGGTAGATATTTTTCTCAACACATCAATGTCCCCAAGTGAATTTGTCATCACAATTAAAACATAGTCCTTTTTCTCTATGGACTTGCATCTCTAATTTAGTCAAATGCTTGATAGGAGTGGTTTTGGGGGTTGGCATTGTTTGAGATCATTATGGATTTGTATTTATGAATAGAGAAAAATTCGATTTGAATCATTACTGAGCTATGATCTTGTCCTCTAATAACTTAGCCAACCCTAGGGCTTGCATCATCATGTTGGGTCAAAAAAAAATGACCTCAAATTGAATTTCATATTTTAGTCCACTAACAAAGCAACTCCTAAAGAAATCATTAGATAATCCCTTTATGTTATTGGCTATTTTTTCAAATTCTATTTGATATTCTCTCATTGTTCTTGTTTGGAAAAGTTTGGTGAGTGCTTTAGTGAAGTCATCAAAATCACTAGGGCTAAACCATTACAAAATGATGGTGAAAAAATTGGTCTATATTAGCTCATCATGAGCCTTGGTATAACAAAGATACCATTTAAGGGATTTATGTTTCAAGTGAAAGAATGTTAGTAGAACCTTATTAGCATCAAAATTATCATGTAGACTAAAATATTATTATTCTTGATAGATCCATCTAGTCAGATCTACACCATTAATGGAGGAAAATCAATCTTTCACCTAGGAAAATTAATGGAAAAAGAAAACTCGATGTCGAAAGAGGACTCTAGATGTCATTTGTTGTTCAAGGTGGTATGTTGAATACTGAGGCAAAGAATTCTTTCGACAATATCTTTGATGTGTGTATTGAGGGTGGAAATTTCATCCTCCATGTTTTTTGCTCCTATTTAGGTTACTACCATGACCCAAATAAGAGATTTTTTTTAATGGGTAGGAAAACTAAAATTAAGACACATTTAGTAAAGGGATTTTTTTAATTTGGAAAAAATTAGAAGGGATAAAGGTACTTTTACTAATTATTTTTACATAGTGGGAGTATGATTGATGAAGGTGAGGGTAATTTCAAAAGTGAAAATAGAAAAAATGAAAAAAAAATCAAATAGGATAAATGATCAGAAAAGGGATATGAACACTGTGGAAAAATTTCAAGGAAAATGAACAAAAATAGAAGTTATGGCAAAAACCCAAAAAATGGGAAAATTGAGATCTATGAGAATTAGGAGTGGAATCAGGATATGGAACCTCAAGGAAGAAAACATGGAGATTGGAGTTTCAGGTGTATGGATAAATTTTGAGGATAAAAAGGGCTATAGATGGAGAGATATGGTAAAAAATGAAAAAAAAAAACTTTTTTTGTTGATTTATGTTTTCTGCCTAGCTGTAAGTCCTTTGAGAGTCTTCTGATATTCTATGGATAGTTTTTTGAAACTGATAGGATGAATGTTTTTTGGTTTTTAGTTTTTGTCAAATGTCTATATATAATTCCTTTGATAGTCTTTGAATACATTGTTGATTGATTTTTTGATAGTCTAATAGAAATATCATGAAACTTATAGATATAGGCCCCAAGTTTCAATGGTTGCCTAAGGGTTTAAATATATCTCTCTAGCCACCAATATTGTCTAAACAAGTACCACTCTAAAAAAAAATTCTATCCATGAGTTTACCTCTAAATGATAGCTCTTGGTTTTCCTCATAGATGGGAACTAATCAATCAGGATGGGGTCATTACTCATTTCACTTATATGTCCTCTCAATGGGCCAACTACTTTGGGGTTCCTATGGTACTCCTCATAATGAGTTTTAGGGCTTTCACCCAAGCACTTCCCATAGTTATGTGGATAGGTTTTTATGCTGGTCTAAAATAAATTATTGTGATATAGAAAAATAGTTAAATGAATTATGTAGTGGAATATAAAAACACTTTTATAAAAAAAATTGAGCCTGGAAAGCACTCTGATACCAAATGAGAGGATCCTTCCTAAACAAGTTAGTAGATAATTTTAATAACATGAAATAAATAATGAAAATTAGAAATATATTAACTCAAATAAGTATAACTAAATTACAATGGCTGAATTGTAGAATTGTTGGCTTCTTCGAGGGGGAAGCATCCTTTGAGAAATCTCAATACAATCAATTTGTGGATGTCTTCATTGGCCTCAACCCTTACTTATATACTAATTCTAATATAAGCAACTAGTACTTCCCATGAATGTAGTATTAAAACACAATGCTCACATGATGACTTACAAAGCATATGTGTATATAAAAACTATTATACTAACAAAGTAAGGAGAAGGGTAACACGGGTTCATAACAAGGAAGAAGGTGTGTCATGCTAGATGTTATGGTTTATAGATATTCCATAGTAGGTGTAATGTCTTATTAATTATAGGAATCTATACAAATTATCTCCTCTTCTCCCAAAATATTTTTATCCTTCACTTGAATTGATTTTTCTACTTCTTATTTTAACTTCCTCAATTTAATAGTATACATTTTAACTTGAAGAGTCTCTTCTTACAATTTCATAGTAGCATTTGATGTATCCCCTCTACATTTCTCTTGTTCTATATCTATCATCATTGTGGGTGTATTTTTGGGGGTCTTAGATATGATCTTGTGGCTACTATAAGGGTTTGTTATTCCATAAATCTAAAGATGTCCATTCACTATGTGGTGGGATCTTGAATTCTAATTTTCCAAGTATGAGGAAGGTATCTACTTGGATTAAGTTTAGAAATTCCTCACTCACACCAATATTCCTATCCCTTTCCTAGACCTCTACATAATATTTTTCAGTGAGAAACTAGAAGTCATGATCAAAAAGCTCATGCTTGAAGGGAATACCCAAATTATGAACTCATCATTGCACTTTACCATGTGAGTCCCAATCCCTATTGGGTAGAGTGGATAAGGCATGTGCCTTTATGACACCACAAGCCTATATGAAGTGTCTATGGCATGTTTATCACATCTTACCAATTTTGAGATAGGAGCCATGAAAAGTGATCTTGATTTCGGTCAAGTCCTCATCTATCCCATTCCATAATTGATAGGCAATTTATTGCTCAATGAATTTATCTAGGAAATATTTAGGGATTAAAATAGGGTTAACCTTGTGTCCAATGACCACTATAATAGTATATTCTAGGTACAACAAATAATCACCCAAAGTCATGAGTGTATTAGTGATGTTATTAGATATACTTGCCAAAATTTCACCATGAATTAACATCCAAACTTGAGGCTACAAATCCTCTATAATTCTTGAGATGTGCCTTGTATATGTATAGATGTGAAAAAATGAGTAAATGTCATACATTAAATTCTTGATGTATTTAAGTTTTGGATCCCACAAAGCCCCATTGTGTCTATAATCAATCCCTATGACTGAATCTAAAAGATATGACATCATATAAATATTATCACCTTGGGGAATCCTTTTACTTGTGTAACATCAATTAATTTAGGTGTGCACTAATAATCTCCCCTAGCACAAAGGTGTGTTCTAAAGTGATAAATAGATCAAGAAGTGGTACCCACTCCAAATTAAGGAAATGGATGCTTTGGTGGCCAAATAAATGTCTTAATAATTATATGCCAATGTGGATGCCCATACAGAACCTAGTGATTGGTACAAGATTCTTGGTGGTTTCTTTGAGTGAGAAGATCTCTCCTAGGATAAGCCATTTCTTCACTACTTATTTTACATTATTTCTCTTATTTTAACCAAATATGCTATGAAACTAAAAGGTAGCATCTAGAATAGGCAAATGTAAATACCTTGGGAATATTTTTCCTGATATGTATATGTTAATGGTGTTATTGTTGACATAGTATGGGAAATTATTGTTTGTATTCTTCCTTTTGAAGAACAAGTCCCATAATAAGTCAATGCATGGCATGAATTTAGGATTTGATGTTGCATAATGTAGTTATTTGAATTTTAAGGGTAATAGGTCAACTACAACTTGTTATTCCTGAGCAGAGATGCCTTCCTCACAGACAAATGGGTTGACACTCTATGACCTCCAATAAAGCTGAGTAATTTATCTAGAGATCGTCAAACACCATCAAAAATTATATCCACGTATTCTATTGAATCCTTAATGGATAATCTAGATGTCACCTGAGATCCCCTATATGCTCTAGATGAAGATGTCATTGCTAATTCTCAATGGTGGTAGAATTTGATCTTCTAGCAATGGTGATTCTACACTATTGTTATGCAAGTTACAACTTATTTGAATGTAACTAGGGACTTAAATTCATAGAAGGCAATATACACTAGATCTCAATGATAATAAATGGATTGAGTTTAGTTAGTGGCTTGATGTTATATCCTTTTATAATTCATGTTCAATTTGTGTGCCATTAATCACCAATGTCTACAAGCTCATCACCTTTTAGTTTGAACTTGACCACCTAGGCATAGTGGACATGCCACATAGGATCTTTATCCATTCAATGGGTGTCATAGTGTTACTATTTTTGATGCTTATTAATATATGGTTTAGTTAGGATTCGGTGGTTACATTTTGGCTAAATGATCTGATATGATGAGCCCAAAGTTACAAATGAAATACTCTAAAGAACAAAATATTCTTAAAAAATATTGTGAAACTTTTCCCAAAAGCCAAGATGCTGAGCATTTTTCCCTAATGACCAAAATGCTATTCTAGAAGATTTTTTGAAGAAAGTTGCTAAAGGTGGGAGTTCTTATTAAATATCTCTTGAATGAAAGTTGCCAAAGAGAAAATTTGTAAAGACTAAAAGTTCTTAAAATAAATTTGTCTAATAAGAGGTGCTAAAAAAGGATCTAAAAAATATTTTAATAACACAAAGTTCTCAATAAACAATCCTAACACAAAGTTTTCGACTAGAATGTTCCCAAAGAAAATATTCTGATCAAAAGTTTTTGAAGGCCAAAATGCCAAACAAAAGTTACCAAATAAAAGCTTCCAAAAATTAGAGTATCAAAGACCAAAACGTTCATAACACCAAATAAGTGAGCCTAAATAATAAACCCAAATAAGTAAATATGAATACCTATCATACATATCAAACTTCCAAATTTTCCATTAATAGATTAGTTCCTATAAGTCCTTCTAATGGAAATGGATTGCAAGAGAAAAATAAGTGCAATAGAAGTGGTTTAGTGTTAAAAAGTGCAGATTTTCACAGATAATAAAACATGCCAAACATACATGCATATCCTTATGATGAAGAAGCCTTATAACATTCAAAATTGGCCCCCTCTTGTAAGGTGGGGTGTGTTGAATACAATATCTCTTAGTGTGCAATTGTCATTCTAGTGATTTTCAATGTGGAATCCTCTTGTGTGAAAAATGGTTGGAAAAGTATTTATATAGTCATATCTATGAAATTATTTATTATGGGGATCATTACAGACATAGGATGATGTTATTACAACTTTTGAATTTACAAATTAGATTTTTTTGGTGGGAAGATGGGAGAGGGTAAAGGACACTAGAGCAGTGCACTATACTACCCTAGGGTGATATTATCCAATGGATGATTCTATTATGATTAGTGTTATGTAGGACCTAAAATATGTCTAAGGATGATAATAATAGGGATGAGTACATTTGGTTATCATCTTTCAGCTTAGAAGAGTGTTTAATTTGGTTGAAAGTGATTAAAAGGGGCCTTAAGATATGTCTAGAGATAAGGGTTTAAAAGAGTGGTCATAAGTGCATAATTTTAGCTTAAATGTCAATTTATGTGTCTAAATAATTACATAGGGAAATAAATCATATATATTTCAATGTTCTATACATATAGAATTTTTATACAAATTTAGTGGTCCAACTTAATGGGAAATTGTATTTCAATAATGTATTTATCATTATATATTTTGTGAACTTCACCCAAATGTATATAAAGTTATATGAGGATAAATTTATCATTTAAATATCTAGGTAGTAATTATGTTGTTCCCTCAAATCCACCTACTATTATATATGTAATTTTGAAAATTTAATGAAGTAACTCTAATATTATTTGAAAAATTTATCACCTTACTCAAAGATTTTGATCATTATTTTTTCCTCCAAGTATCTCACCGTGAGCATGAGTAATATGTCATTAATTTGTTTGCAGTGTTTGTTTCCTTTTTTAAAGGTTATTTGATGGTAATAATTTTATATCATCCTAATTTGGATAAATTTATAGTCCATAATCTTAGGAATTTAATAAAGTATACTAGATAGGAATTCATGTATAAGATCTTTATTGTCTCAAGTGATTTCAATTTCTCATGTAACATGTCATTGATAACCTAAACCCATTCTTTGAAATGGTTCATTCTATGAAATTTTTTACTTCACAAATAGTGTTTATAAACATACACATCCACTTGTAAAAATATCCTCTATTCATAGTTCCCATTACTCTATTTGTCAAATTAATCATGTTAGATATTTAATTTTGAAATTTTGATTCATAGAGAGAATCTGGGAGATTTTAGGGCCATTTTATTTTATTCTTAAATTAGTATTGATTGAACATGTTGAGATATTTTTTGGGTATTATTATCTTAATATTATTGAGTAATATTTTTACTCATCAACATATTTACTTCTAAATTGGGAATCATATGATTGATATTTATAGAATGAACATCAAATTTGGCCATCAATACATATTTCGAAGTATACATTTTATAGGGTGAAAATGGAAAAAAAGGGGGATTTTAGTTCAAAAAATCATGAGGAAAATGGATCCTTATTTATAAAATGATTTTCATGTGAATTTGCATATATGTACTATCACTTACGAATAGGGAACTTATTTCCATTGTTGACTTGGTCTTACATATTCTTCTCTACTTTTTTAACCATGTGGTCTCATGTGGTCATATTTCTTGAATATATCATAGGGATCATTGGTCTTGTTCTTTTGTCTCTAACATTTTTATGTGTCCATGATAGTAATATTAATATCATATGGTGTTGGTTATTGGTAGTTTTTGATATAAATAATATAATCAAATACATTTTAGGTCTATTTTTAATGCACTACCCTTTGGGTCAATTTATTTTATCTTTTTTATCTTGTTATGTGGCTTTTGTGTGTCAATTGTTCCCTAATTTAGAGTTGATATCACTATACATAAAACTAACTTAAGATCATATTGGGGATAAACATGAACTAAAAAGGGAATATAATGAGAAATCAATAGATAACATGCTTATCTTTATTCTACATTAACATAAATCTGAATATTTATAAAGAATAAATCTAATTTCATGCTTGTACCAAAGAAGGACCTATACAAATTTGCACTAAGAATTTCATTCATATGATTTGAAACTAATTTTAAATGAGGCAGATTATAACATTTTAGTATCTCAATGGAGGTAAAATCCACAGTGAGTTGCATTCAATGAACATGATGAGTCTTACCAACCCTCATAGAATCTCCCACAAATAGAGTAGGGATCTTCTCCTAGATGAGAGTAATGTTCATATAGCCACTCTCATAATGAACCATGGGACCCTTCCTTATTCCTCTTCATTATGTAACCATATATTTTCACTTGAATATCAACCTAAATTAGAGTATACCCCTAAAATTCTCTTATCTATCTCTGAATTTACTTAACATTGAGGAAAGGATCCTTCTACCATTTACCATGTCATGATTAGTGGTCAATCTAAAGAGACTCATTCACCTTCTCCTACATTCTCACATGGATTTGGGTGTAATAATTTATTTGATTCTCATCCTCTTCCATCTATTTTGACCCCTTCTCATACCATGATATCTTCTTCTTTAAATTTAAATAATGCTAATAATTACATTCAAACCCATCAAATATTATTAAAAATGCTTAATTAAATGAATACTTTTGAAGCTCATAATACAAATCAAATGATGAGAATGAAAAATCACCTTCTCCATCTTCAAACCCACCCTCAACTGATGCCTTGGGTCACACATAATCAAAATGTTCCCCTACCTCCTCTTTGGGATGCCCATTATAGACACCTAAATCTAGCCACCAATGACCTTGGCAATTTGTGCACATTATTAATAATTTATGTGATCCATCCATACCATTTAGGGAACTTTTGGAATCAAAAACACCATCTTTATTGCAAACATGCCTAGTCCAAGGTATAAAAATAATGTCATCTAAAGTACTCCCCAAAAAATGGCAATAGTTTGGGTGACCTTGAAATGACCCTAAATTCTTTCTATTAAATCATCTATTTTTATGCAAAATTGGCTTGTGAGGGGGAATTCATTACCTCCCATAATTTCTATAGGGAAGCTTTGACTCTAGATTTCATCTCCTAGCACTGACTTCAACCACTCCCACTAGTATTGGAGGTTTGAGCGGTTAAACCACCTTCTAGTGTTAGAGTTGCACATAAGATATATCTGCACTTCAAACATAACAATACACTGAGCAAGTGATGGATGTATTCATTTTAAAATGGACAAGACCTTTTTATAACAATCCAAGTTCCAGAGACACCCAATTAAAGTGCTTCTTCTCTTATTTGCTAACATGAAAGTTGGTAGACATGGGATCCATCTAGAAATGATTGAAAACTAGTTAGTTTTAGTCAACCCCACTTTTTCACACCCTTAATAGGAATTTGGATGATTTACTTGTATTTTGTTATTTTCTTACTTGGTGTTTTGAGACTAAAAATTGTTTATTTTTTGATAAACCATGTCAAAACCAATTTTTTTATACATCAATTTTTTGTCTAAAGAGGCATTATGCTAGTTGTTTTACACCACACTTGTGCCTTGAAATTTTTTTCTAAATTTTTTTGTGTGTGTCATTTGAGTTGTGGAGGGTAGTGTTATGCTTCCCAACACATGTCAAACCATTTTGCCTTTGATTCTTTGAAAAATAACATTGATCACATGATTTGAGCATGCTTACACTGTTAGGCTACTCAATTTGTTTCAAAACTTGTTTACCATTGCACCAAAACCTATTTGTTTCAAACTAAGTCACATATGTCATTTGGACCTTGTTTATGCACCATAATATTGTTTAATCTTGTCTAGCTTGTTAGTCAAATCCTAGTTTTTAACATTGAGTTTTTAATTAATATTTTAAAGTTTGGATTCAAACATTAGTTGATTTCTATTTAGGACTCAATTAATAAGGTTGATGCATAGATATTTCTCTTTTGGGTTGCATAGCTTCAGTTAATTGATTACCCAAATTTGAAGACTATTGATTGTTTGTTTATTCATAGAGCCTATCCTCATCATTATGTGTGCCTTTGTTTGGGAGAACATAGCCTTTCACCAAGAGTCTTTTTATTCATACCTTATACCAACTAATCATGTTTATGTTTAATTCCATGTGTTGGGTCTATGTCAAAGTTGTTTCCAAACTTGTTAGATTAAATCAGATCACATCATGCCTTTGTTTCAAGTCTAGATTTTGATGTCATTTGGCCAAAAGTCCCAGAATAACCTATTTGAGCCTAGATTTTGACTCTTAATTTAGACAAAAGACCTAGTGACTCTTTTCCCTTTCCTATCTTAGACCTTGTTTGGAACACTTTGACCTAGACCTTTGACATGCCAATTTTTATTTAAATGTTTGACCATTTATGTGTATAATATTTGAAATTAGACATTTAATGTTAGATTTTTTATGTCAAATCTTAACATAAACCATTTTAGAGATACATATCCATTTTAAAACTACATTGGAAAGATAACTCCACCTTCAACCAAGTTAGACCAAGTTTGAACCATTTGTCCTTTAGACATAGTTTTTTAGAGTTTGAAAAACTCTAAGCCATTTTTTTTTAGAGTTTTCATCATTTATGCATATATGTCTAGCTAAAATTATGGTGGAGTCATGTACAATCCAAATTATGATAGAATGGCTACATAAAATTCAACTAAAAACCCCTACAGAGATAAATGTTCTATGTTTTATTATTCTCCCTAAAATACTCCATATAGGGAACATAACAAAAATCCATAAAATCCAAATCAAATTACCATTTGGGATGATATGGTTTATGAGGAATTTGAAGACCTAACTATAGATAATGTTGTTTGGGATATGTATCTATACCCTATTTATAATAATCAGTACACAAAACATATTTAAGAACTAGCTTATGATCCAACTCAATATTGAGATGATATGGTTTAGGATGAGAACTTACATGTATTGGCTTGTGTGAGAAATAAATCTCCATAATACCACATTACCATTCCAAGACCTCATCCTTTGACTTTTGTGAGTAACCAAGCCCCACACCACCCTATTGTTACCATTTCAAGACTTCATATTTTGGCTTGTGAGAGAAATCATGATCCAAAATGCCATACCATTATCCAAACACAAACAATTCCTTATCTAGTACCCATCCCATCAAAACCTCAAATGATCTAATAATTCAAAGACCAAGCTGTGTTTGAAACTAGTATTTTCCAACTCATTGGAAACCAAGGCCAAGAAAACTAACCAACTTGAGATGTTTTTGTTTAACAAATCACTTATAATAAGTAAACCTATGATGAATTACCCATTGATCCTATACCTATTGTTAATTAGTTCACTCTGACAAGCCAATATTTATTGAGTCACTTCTTAGTGACTATAACTACTTTTGGGTAAATCATTACCTCAATCATATGCCTATTTTTCAAGAGCCACCTATTGATAAGCCAATATCTAAGGAGTTGTCTCTTGACATTTTTCCCATCCTAAAGGAGTCCCACTCTGACAATCCAACTTTTGTGGATCCCATTATTCCATCATATGCCATTACTTATCTAATACCAATCATTCAACAAGACATCATTGTAACAAAGTACCCATCAGATGAAGAATCAAAGTTAGATTCAGGTTATATTATTGAACCAAAATCACATTTTTCATTAGAATAAGAATCAAAATCAATTTAAACATTAGATTCAGAGTCCCTTGAGTCAAAATTAGATTTAGAACCAAAATATATTCATGATTTCTATGATATTTGTTATGCATGCCTTGTAAACTAGTTTAAATACATTTGTGATCCTTATACAATTTTTGAGGATGAATACTTTAGCTTTGACATGATTTCTCCTAGTATATTCTATAAAGATTATGTTACCACACTCCATTCCATTACTATTCCATAGACCATTACCATCAACCAACTTAGCCATATTATTGACATTCCATCTTCCACAAGTGTCGATTGAGAGTGATAGAATAAAACTTTATTTAATTGAATCCATGGTGACATATCATTTGAAGAAGATCAAGGAGGTCAAGACCACATTCATGTAATAGAAGAACTCTCTTCTATTGAAACCTTTTTGGAGGCACTAGGGGACATATAAAGTTTAAACTCAGCATCTTATAGTAAAATTTTCAAAAGTGATAGAAGACAATCAAATTCAAAAGCCAATGTTCATTAGTGAAACCTTCTTGGAGACACTGCAAGACAATCAAGACAACTTCATTGTTTAAGACCTCTTTGAGGCACCAATAGCTGAGCACAAATTTTATTCACTACTTAATGAAGACATTATTTAAGATCAAATCAAAATAGACTCTACTCTATAGCCTAATCACATGGTAGCTAATCTCAAGATAAAATAAAAAACATATAGTGGTCCTATCAAGAGCATCTTCAGAGGTCTTCAGCCTGGCCACATCTAAAGCTATGTTGAATATAACATAAATAACATTATATGTGACTGAAATTCTCACTCTTCATTTGTTTCTCTACCATTATAGATTCCATTATCATCTACCATTTAATTTCACAATCAAATCTACCATTCATTATTTGTCCTTGTTTATCATCCACATCTACACTTTCCTTTGCAGAGGCTACAAAGATACCTTGTCTTGATGCTTTAAGGAATTAGAATCAATGACCAATGAAGAGGTTAATAACATGATTTGCATCTAAATCTATAGGTAGTTCTTGATAGAGTAGTTATTCATATGGGGTGTGGGATAGTAATTAACATTATTGATTATTCTATTTGTATCATTTTCTAATCAAGACATGCATCTCCACTTCAGTAAGAATAATATAATCATATGCCATTTAGCATACCTAGGCTAAACATATCAAAAACCAATAATCACCCAAACTAAAAACATGTACCATACCATTTCATTTTCCATAATCCTTTTGCTATTGTCACATATCCTTTCCAGTCACCCCATCACTTGGGTTAACCCTCTTACCATTTTATCCAATCTATCAAAAACCATTATTATCCTAAAACAATTCCATTCCATCCTATCATTCCATTCTTATCTAAACCAAATCCTATTTTTAGTCATCCTATCTAATCCTATTTTGATCTTGGTTATTTGGTTATTATTGAACTTTTTGTGAGGGTCCTATAATAAAGTTTCAATAATCAATCCAATCCATGTTTATAATGATATTTTATGAAAGTAGTGTGACAACTAATATGGCAAGATATATTTCATCTTCCATCTTGTATCAAGTTGGTTTATGTGAGCCTAATTATAACCGTCTATGGGTAAATTAGTGTTCACCAATCTTAATACTAATTATAACTACCTATGGGTAAATTAGTATCATTGATAATATATAGTGTATCCTAGTTATAACCACCTATGGGAAAACTAGGGGCAACATTTTTTTTACCATGCATTTCCATCTCACCTTGTCATTACTATTTTCATTTGACTAGCCATTTAATAGATATGAGAACTTATTGAGACCTAGTTGGGTTTTCCTCACCTTTTGTGTGGATGGAATTACAATGAATTAATGTCATTTTAAGACTATGTATGTCATGCTCAATTTATTTTGAGGTCACCTCAGTCCCCCCTAAGCTATGCTCTCACCATTTTGTGAGAAACCTAAGCCAAATGATCTTGTTATTTTGTGAGTAGGTATCTTATCATTCTCTAATGAGTTAAGATACCTCAAAATTCTAAAAAGCTTAAAATATTTCAAAATCCAAAAACATTTGTCTAATCTAAGCCTAATTGTTATCCTTGATCTACCCTATTGGGGCATGGTCATCGTTAAGATACTTTCTTTTGATTTTTTTTCAATATTTCTGTTTGTTTGTTTATTTCAAGTTGTTTATTTATTTATGTGATTTCTATTTATTTGTTTATTTGTTTGTTTATTTGTTTGTTTTCTTTCCTATATGTGTGTTTTCAGCAATGTTACCTCAACTTAGTCTATATGTATACATTAGGTGATTCCTTGCACACATTATTCTTGAGTCCATCCATATTCATACGTCAATATTGGCATCATGGTTTTTATCATTGGTGTATTTTTTTGAGTATTTATTGGATCGAGAGTTATTCCTTATGCATATTTTGGGATAGTATTTATGATGTTATATCATGATGCATACCATCACATGCTATAGCAAAAATATTCTTCAATAAGATCTACAATCAATGGAGCCCCAAAATTTTCTCCTTGGCACCTTGACACATCCTTCCATCCACCCTTGATCAAATCAACCCATTGACCATTCTAGTTATATCATTGAAAATAAAGATGAGCATCTCCTCATTGGAAGGTATAATGGAATAATTCACATTGGTCAATCCTTATTCTTTTATTCATCTCTTTCATCACTTTGAGTATCCTCATATCCCTAGTTGTTTGTGGCTTCTTTAGTCTTTAAACCATCACATCTATGTTTACACCCATTAATATTTAATCTATATTCTAGGTTATATATTGAGATATGATTGATAATAAACCTTAACTAGGGCATAATCATATTTATAAAATAATAAAAGTCCCCTTAATGATTATAATTGCATATGGGCAAATCATTATTTTGAATTTTATTCCTAATTATAACTACTTTTGGGTAAATCAATATGCTTTTTAAATCAATGCATGCAAGCATTTTATCATTTGGATTAATCTCAACCATGGGTTAATTCCACCTTTATTCTTGATTCTTTTTTTAGTGACTATCCATCAAAAAATGTGATGGCCACCCCCTCGAGGGGGCATCATCATAGGTTTTCCAAACACTCTCTCGAGATTTTTCCTCAACCATCATCTTATTTTTGGCATATAGGCCATCTCTCATTATTTGAGAAGCCATTTATTTTCCTATGGTTTAAAACATCTTCCCAAATAGGAGAAAACTATAGACACCTAAATATGGCCATCAATGACCATTAATCAAGCTTTTGACTAATTTCTACCAAAATACATAATTTGGCCTAAAAACACTAAAACACATTAAATGAGTTTAAATTGATATATTCAAGTGTCAATTTTGGTCATAGTGTTAGTAAATGTGGTAATGTAATTTATGAATCATATAACTTTGATCAAATCATTTTGAGTCAAAATGACATTTTTGCACCTAAGTGCTTTTGGATTGCTCTTTTCTATCAAATTTATAGTATAAGGCATGTACCTTTGTTATTTTTCATTAACACGATCCTAAATGGGATAATGGTTCTAATTCATTTAACATCAAATTCAAATTCCAATTTAGTGAAATTTTGAGCCAATAATATGACATTTTGACCAATTTGATTAATTTATGCATAAATTGCCAAGGTTTTGCATCAAAGTTGACTAATCAAGTTTAAGGCTAATTAAACCAAATCAATAGCTTAAGTTAATTTTCCATGGAAATTTTTGAATATTTTCTTTTATAAATTTATTTTTATTCACTACATCATCAAATAACATCATCCTATGGGGTGGCATCCATAAGCCATAAATGCCACAAATATTTAAATTAATGCCTCCCACGCCTCATTAAGACCCTCCATGCCTATTTAATTCCCATCTATCCCAAATATTTATGAGCATGTTTATTAATTTTAATTACATAATTAAATTAATCCTTATCCACACATCTTCATCTTGAGATGGACAGTTCATATTGATCCTAAATCATTTCAAAAATCTATAAATAGGAGGCCTTGCCTATTGATTTTAAAGATATTTTATGCCAAACTTATAATGCCCAAATACATTCAAAATTATTTCATCTTAGTGTTATAATTCCCAAATTTTGAGCCAAGCCAATCTACGTCAGATCCAAACAAGATGCCAAGGAGAGATAGAGGTAACCACACTTCATTGATGTAGACTTCATGAGCACAAACTAAGCAAGCTACTACAACAAGTATTTTAGAGCATCCAAGAAAGGTGAAGGAAGGTATTTATCTCATGTTTTATTTGTGTTTTCCATTTTTTTTGTTAACTAAGCTCCTCCTTTGAGATAGGCTTAGGGTGTTAGTTTAGTGTGTTTTTGATTGATTTGTTCTATTCACACTATTAATCTCTCCTTATTGCAATCATATGTTCACACCCATGGAAATATCATCCCTCAATAATCTTAAAAATGAGAATCTTATAATTCAAATTTATAACATTGATATAGGAGGTATCACCCCTACCATTTCTTACAATGGGTCAACTGATCCTACCTTCCATCTAAAAACATTTGGAAATCATTATAAAGACTGGGTTAAATTAAATACCTTTGTTGATACCAAGATATTAGAAAAAACTCTCATAGGTTATGTTATATATTGGTAAAACTAACTTAAAACTCATTTTATCACTAGTTTGGAAGATTTAGTAAATGCTCTAGTCAAAGAGTTAAAAACTAGTGATCTTCCTAAGAATACCTTGGCCCATTTTATTAATTGTAAGCAAATTGAAAATGAAACTTCCCATGATTTTGTTAAAAGGTGGAAAAAAATTTCCAATAAATTTGAAAATAACATGGCCAATGATAACCTTTTCCATCTCTTTACCAATGCTCTTTTTTTCCAAGTTACAATATCAGGTCTGCACTCTCTCTCCACATACATTAGAAGAGGCCATTGACTAAGTTAAACATCAAGATTTCCTTATGCATAAATTTAATCCACCATAATCCTATATGAGTCCTCATATCTTACTCAAGAATAAAAATCATAATGACACCAATGATCATGGCATAGACTCTTATGACACCGTTCACACTACTCAACCTATTATTCCTAACCAATCTTCAAAACTAGCTCCCCCTTCTCAATAATACAATAGTCCTCATTTATTTGCCCATTTTATTAATTATAAACAACTTGAAAATGAAACTTCCCATGATTTTGTTAAAAGGTGGAAAAAATTTTCCAATAAATGTGAACATAACATGGCCAATGATAACCTTTTCCATCTCTTTACCAATGCTCTTTTTTTCCAAGTTACAATACCTTGGCCCATTTTATTAATTTTAAGCAACTTGAAAATGAAACTTCCCATGATTTTGTTAAAAAGTGGAAAAAAATTTCCAATAAATGTGAACATAACATGGCCAATTATAACCTTTTCCATCTCTTTACCAGTGCTCTTTTTTTCCAAGTTACAATATTAGGTCTGCACTCTCTCTCCACATACATTAGAAGAGGCCATTGACTAAGTTAAACATCAATATTTCCTTATGTGTCAATTTTATCCACCATAATCCTATATTAGACCTCATATCTTACTCAAGAATAAAAATCATAATGACACCAATGATCATGTCATAGACTCTTATGACACCATTCACACTACTCAACCTATTATTCCTAACCAATCTTCAAAACTAGCTCCCCCTTCTCAATAATACAATAGTCCTCATTTATTTGCACCTAATAAAATAAATGTTCAAAAACCCTTATCCTCAACTAAATTACTTAAGCATCTACCTATGTCTCTTCCATGAAAACTTTATCCCACTTGTCCTATGAAATCTTGGTATGATCCCAACAAGTTTTGTTGGTTTCATGCTAGTTGGGGTCATTCTCATGAGACCTATAGGCAGCTTCATAATTTGGCTATGAATTTTATTCTTGGTCCTAATTTTGATCATTATTTTATCATTAAAAAGCATCAACAAGATTATGACATTAATTTCAAAGCCCATGAAACACATACTACATCTCAAGATCTAAATCAAGATAATGCTCATTTGGCTATCTATAAATACCCTCTTCCAACTCACCAAAATAATCAAGAAACCAAAGACAATCCCAACCCTTACAAAAATAATGGATAAAGTATTATTTACCTAACTCTTGAAGAGAACATGGTTAATATGACTAATATATGAAGGGTGGTTTCTTTCATTGATCCTAAACCTATCTACACCCCTCCATTGTCTTGCACATTTTTTGTTATCTAGGATTCTTCTCCAATTCACTTAAATGAGTTGGAGAAAGATGACCTTAAAAGTTTTGATGACCCAATTCCAACTCCTCCATTGGATAAAACTTATCATTCTATTTATACCAGTCCTCCATCTTCTTTACCTAACACTAATGATAATCAAGCTTCTATCAACATTTCTTCTACCAATTCTCAAAACCAACCTGCACCAACTACTTCATCTTCTCAACATATTTTACAAACTTGTTCTAAACATTCTCCCTCTTATCAACACAAATTATAATTTACTTTGTCTCCTCTTTCTAAGGACCTCCTTCAACACTATGCACTTATTTCTAACAATCTTCTTATGGGTTATGATGAGTGGAATACCATCATGGAACTCACTAATCTCCCATCCCAAATTCCATTTATTAAGATTTTTAGGACCTCGTCATGCCATCAAAACTATCTCATGAAAATCTTATTTGAAATTAACATCCCTCATCCTCCCTTAGTAGGACATGAAGCAACCTTATCCGGATTTGAAGATAACATGTTGTAATAATATGAAGAGATGTCCATCCATATTGATGAAATAATGGAAACTTCTCTTTCCTTAAAGTTTTCCATCACTTTTATAATTATTTATGAGATTTTATTTCATGTGGAAGATCCTCCTATATTCATTAATGTCTAAGTTAGTAATATCCAAGTCAATCGTGCCTTAATTGATGAGGGTTATGGCACTTGTGTTGCCTCTCTCGATTTTATCAACACCCTTGGATATTCTAAATGAAATATAAAATCCACACATATCATATGCCAAGGATATGATCAAAGGTAAATTAATCCTTTATGTTATGTGTGGATTCCCATTTCCATCCCACCTATCACTATTCACATGAAGGTGATGATATTTAAGTTTCCTATATCTTACATCTTTCTTGTTAGGCCATGGACTCATCATATGATATCAGTTGCTTCTTCTTCCTACCAATGCATTAAATTACATCAAAATGGATCCATTTATATAATTTAAGGTAACACTAACCCTTATAATTTAAAACAATTCTAAGACCATGGTGTCTTTAACATTCCTACTCTTAAACCTTTGCCTAGTGTTCTATTTCATGAGTCTCAATGATTCAACTTTCCCATCAATTCCACTTGAGGTTACAATGTTCATCCTAAAATAATTTGTAATATTCTCCCTAAGCTCTTAGATTCTAATTATGTTGAGCCTAATTAGATCATCCTAAATATTAAAACTTTTGATCTCTCACCTCATCTCATATCTCATCTTCTTGCTTCTTTGTAGCCTTTTTCTCATAAACCACCTTGTGATGATGTCATTTTTTTCTTGACTAAGACTCAAAATTCCATTCATCACATCTCATTAGATCACAATGTCATCCATACTTATGTCATTAATCTTCATACACCTAATTATGATGATGGTTATTCCTTAGACAATCCCTTCTTAGGTGGTCTTGTTTAGTCCCGTGATATTGAGATTATCCATTATCATTCCTCCTTACTTAAATATTTTCATGGATCTTCCTATATTACATCATATATAGTTCTTAATTTTATTATATTTCTTCTTTATCATAGGGTAGAGATGGTATAGACACCTCAAGTTTTTGAAGAACCTCATAGGAGTATGTTCATAGATTGTGCTATGACTGGGCCTTATCACTTTGTTGGGTACCCTGACTACCATAGTTTACTTATCCTTGAGATGTTTGTGACCCTTCTTCATCCTTATATATACCCTACCCATACCTTAGTTGAGACTACTTTAGAGCCCATTCCTACTCCCACCTTAGCTGAGCCTATTCTTGCTTCTAATCCCATCACTCCTTCCATCGAGCCTAATCTAGTTCTTTCCCCACCACCACCTTCTCTTGGTGATGATTTTAATCCTTTAACATAGATGGATATTTTTCCCACCAAATGGGTTGATGAGCCTTCCCAAACTCTGTACACTTCTATTACCCCACATCCTGTGCGTACATCTATCAAGCCTACTCATAGGCATATATATTACTTCCATGGCACAAATAGTCATTCCTCCACACATTCTCACAATATGTGATAATATATTTATAATTTTCATCCTTTTACCCCTTAGTCCTTAGATAAGGTCATACCTCTCATGAAGGTACTTCATAAGTATGGAGAGGTCTATTGTCTTTGGCACCAATGTGTCACCCATCATACCAATAATTATTTCATCCTTTAATTTTGCCTTAAAGATCATCTATTAAATATTATCATACCTTCTACCATTCCTCCCATAGGTCATTCCCATAATAATAATCCTCCTTCTTCACCCATGGTTCCACCTCTAGTGGTTTCATCCCCTCCTATGGTTCTTTCTTCACCTTTTATTCCTCCACCCATGAATCCTTCACCCATGGACCTTCCCTCACCTATGGATCATTTTCCAAATATGACTACTTAACCTATGGATCCTTCCCCATTAATGATTCCTTATTCTCATATATATTCCACTACAATGCATTCTTTTAAGCATACCTTAACTGCTAGCCCTCCTCATCATGTTCCATCAAGCATTCCTACCTTTTCTATTAAGGAGATTGGATGAGAAGTATTTTACCAATTTTCATTGAAGATATATGAGACACTATTTGAATTTAACCTCAAACTTCATAGAGATCTATTAGATGTTATGGATAATGTGTGTGGAAAAATTTATCAGTACTTATGAATACATGCATGGTGTTCATACATTTTCATTTTGGATTAGATGTGTGCTCCAATATTATCTTTATATACTTGTTATATCATTTGACATTATGTCAAATTCTTTTTTATTTTATATGGTTACTTTAAATTTTCACTCTATATTGCTTATACTACCATTTATATTTACTTATGGATTTCTTCTTTATCATTGCTATTTTTCTCTTCTTGATTTTCTTTCTTACAAACTCCCTTGTTCTCTTCTCATAATTATTTTCTTTCTTATCTCTATATACATCTATAATTATCATTGTGACTTGGTTATACAAACTTGGTTCCCTTTAGTGATTCCTTCTTTACCATGTGATCAATTAGCAAATAATTAATCGCATTATTATCTCCTTTCACTAGTCCAATTTAGATCTACCTTATTACATTTATTCCCTTTTTTTAAACTAAGCATATACATGGTTGAGACTTGCGATAACATGTTGGTTCATTTTTAAAACTAAGTGTTCTATTTAGTCTTGTCTTTGGTCAACTAGCTTCCTTTAGCATAAGCCTAAAATTTAATTCATGTGTATCACTTTATCTCTCATGATTAGCCATTCCAAGTCTATTTGGAGGAAGAATATTAAAAGGCCTTAAAAATAGTCAAAATAAAAATCATTAATAAAAAGGCAATGATACAAAAGGTAAAAGCATTCAAAATTCTTAAAAGTCAAAGCACACTAAAAAATGTGATGTAAAACACATCTCCTTATTCTAATCAAAGTTCAAACTCCATAGTTGGCCTCATAATAGAGATGAGGTCTATTATGGTGTAGTAGGGTAGTAGATTATAAAAGGATAATAAAAAAATATTTTAGTGTTACCTACTTTCTCACATAAGTACCCAATCTTTGCAGTAGACTGATGACTCTATGAGTAGTCCTGAGGAATGGGGAACACATCATGGGAAGGTAGGTCCATTTTAATTTTCTTGTACCAATATACATTCATGAGTTGATCTTAGTATCACACTTATTTGCCTACATATCTTTTTTTCTATAGTGAATAAGTGTCCTTTATATATTGATGGTTATTAGTTACTTAGTTTCTTCTCGTGTCCTTAGTATGCCTCGTGTCTCCTAAGGTTTCCTCATAAGACACCTATATTATGCTTTTTATATTCCCTTTTTCATTCCCTACTTTCCTCATATTTCCTCCTGAGAAATATTATTTTGTTCATTGATCACTACCCTTGGAATTCCATTTGTAAGCTACATTATAAGACCATGGATAAGACTTAACACTCCTCACAAATTACCACAATTTCACCTTCCTATTACCAACATCCCTTTGTTGCTAGATTTTCACATTTATTCCAACTTATTGGTGTTCCCTTTGTTAGTTATAGTGTTAGACCATGGAAAGGACTTGGCCCTCACAAAATTTTCCAATAATCCAAATCACAACAAAAATTGAATGTGTCAAATATGAGATAAGATGTGATTGATTATGAAGTTACATGTCATTGACATGCTTCCTTTCTTGATTTAGTATGTTTTATGATTAATTCATTACTCTTTCACTTTAATATTCTTATTTTTTTTATTACATGTAAGAACCCAACCATTTTTTTGAGTTTTTCATACTTCCCAACTTGAATTAGTGTGATAAATTTAAGACCAATTTTGTCAATTTTTTTTCTCTTATACTTCCCAACATGATTTAGTATGATTGAATAACTTAATTGATTTGTTTCTATATCATTTGTTCTTTTCCATATTTTTCCACTTTATTACATTATTTTCATATTTCCCAACATGATTTAGGGTGATTTTACTTGTTTGAATTTGGTACTAATATTTCCCTTGGTTTAAAAATAAAATTTTAACTACCTTATTTACCACCCTTTGGTTCTTTATACTTAGTAAATTTTTTATTAATCACATTTTACCAAGTCCTTTTTGAATATTTAATTATAACCATTCATGTGTCCTACATAATTTTAGGAAAGAAACCAAAACTCATATATTTCTTATAGCATATACAAACAATAATTGAATACATGTGTTAAAAAAATCTAAGAATCCAAAACCATAATCATAATACAAACACATAAAATTAGAATCCAACTACCAAAATGATACATCTATATATATCATGAGTTTTTATATAAAAATACAACCATATACATCCTCCTAATTCTATGATTGGGGTTATTTTTGTCTATCTCATGGCCTAGCCATACTACTCATAGATGTCTCAGACAATCCCCTATGAATGGTATACTATAAAGAGGCTATCCTAGATCTCATTCCTAACACCTACCCATATATATTATCCACTTAGGCCTACACATATTACAATTGGATTAGGGTTTCTATATGTACCACTCTCTCCTAGGCCTACACCTATTCCATGTATGTCATGGTGGCCAGATGCATGGCTCTCTCCTGAGCTAGGGCTGATCATGCTTATGCCTCTCTTAAACCCACCCTTAATAGTGGTTCCATTCCCTCTCTATGTATCTATAACTACATTACAACCTCTTCTACAAGTATGAACCAACTCGCCTAACCTAGGGTAGATGGTATCATTCAATCCTCTAGTGTAGTAGGGTTGTATGGCATCAACATCTCATCTAGGATATCATGGAGTGTTATCCTCACTATAGACCCCCATATAGTTTACTCATCCTCTTCAACACTTGAAAAAATCAAACCAAATAGATATTATATCATTGATATATCTCAAAATATATCTATCTCAAATAACTTATGTAAAATTTAACCATATTTTATTACTTGGTTGTGTGTCACCTACCACTATCTTTCCATCTACATGACCACTGAGCATGATCTCCCCATTAGTGCATCCTATAATAACCTCACCTATATTTCATCACCCAAAAACAAATCCTAGTGTCACCACTCATGCCCATCTCATGTTATGCCTGAGTGGTCTCTCTATCACCCAACTCTATCTTAGCCCACCTAATAGATCATCTAGGATGACTACTATCTATACTCTCTCCTATTTATTTTATCTCTATCAATGCCATGTCCATGGTGGTCATGAATCCTATTATGGTGATGTTATTAGTACCTTTGGTACTCCTGCATCTATACCTATCTCCTATCTCTCTACTATATATCATAATCAACTAGTCCATGGTGTCTCACGACATGTTCTAAGTGTTGGCCTAGTAATTGGTGGCCCTAATCCTCTTTACCCCCTCATCTCTATCACATGTCAATCCTAAAACATGGGCACTAATATCAATGTTATTAGGTGAGGTAGTCTCACCTATCATGGTACATGAGCCCCCAGATGTAGCTCCATCCACTAAGTATAGTGGTTGGTAATCTCTATATGTATTAATATTGGTGCCACTATCTCCTAACTCAGCCACACCATAATAATGTGCCCATAATGATTCCATATAATGTCTACTCATCTCACCATCTATAATGCTATCACGTGGGGTATGACCTATGCTACCTAATCCTACCACCACCTCTTTACCCAAGGCAACCTATCATCGACCATATAGGGTAACCCAACTGGTCAATATATGGGGAACCTCTCATATATCCATATGGTCAATAATATAATTGGTCTTAATGAATTCTCCCCTCTAGACAACACCCCATACATGTCATGCATAATTTTTACCTAGATGATAGATCTTAAGTCATATAACACCCCATCTTCCAACATCATTTGACATAAGATTATCACATATAGTGGTACCTTACCATCCAACTTATGGCATAGAAACTATGATATCATTAGTCCTATCATAGCCTTTAATATATACAAAATATTTGAGCTATATACATTGAATAAATTGACTCTCAATCCAATATATATCCTCTCTAAGTTTATCACCCATATGGTTAGGGCTCTCCTCTCCTCCTCACCATCTGGTACTCATGTAACCATGGGTGTACCTACTATGGGTAGTCAAATGATAACATGGACATCCTCTAAGGTTATACCCACCTATATTGTATCCCCCTCTACCTCCCAACTAAATATATTATTTAATCATTCATAAGCTCCTAAGAACATGACTAGTAAATTTGAGCTCAAAGGAATCCTATATATATTTATGATGCCTCCTAACCCTAGTGCAATCAATCTAGCTCGATAACCAATCATCAATCACTCTCCTAGGTCTAGGAGCCATGATGCATCCACTAAGCACCAAAATTTGGGATGCCCTTGCAATCATAAAATAAAAGATGTATTAGATCTTGAAAGCCATTTATAATCAAAATACATTCTTTTCAAGTTTTAAAATAAAAAATCCTAATTTTCTTTAATTTATTCATTTTTAATCAGTTGAACCTATTTCTAGCTTATTCGGTCCTTTTATCCCTTAGTTGGCCATTCTAGGCCTTTCTAACACTCTTTCAACCTATTTGACACATTTTCATACTATTCTAGTTATTTATTCAAACACTAGGTTGACCAAAATTTACTTATTACGACCAAGTTAACTTAATAAACTATGTCAACCCTTTTATTTTTCCCCTCATAGTACACAATTGGTAGAGTGGATTTTTATACTAGGTTAACATCAATGTACTAAGTCGATAGTCTAGAAAACACACTAGGTCGACACATACCTACTAGATTGGTAGTGTGGATTTTACCAAATTTTAACCTATTAAGTTGAGTAGGTTGACCTAATTATTTCTACCTACTGATCCCTTACATTTTTAGTAATAAATGCCTTCTAATAATTATTACTCCAATCCCTTCAAACCCATTTCCCTAATTGGTTTTTCCTACCCTTAACAACTTTTTTTATCTCATTTTGATTTCTACAAATGTTCTAAAACATAAATTTAATAAAAAACACTTAACTTCAATAAAATATTCAAAAATTAGTTTGAGATTCTTAGTTGCCTACCTGTGTTACACCCATTATCACTGTTGGTAGTCCCTCTCATCTCACCTGTCCTCTCCTCACCATCTTAGCTTGTGTGATCTCTCAGAGCTCTTTTTCCCTCTCCAAACAAGTTAAAAATAACAACTAACTTCCTTTCACACTATTTAAACTTACTTTTCAAAATCCATTACCTTTCAAATATTTTTTGTCAGATTCCTTGGTTTTCCCATATCTTTTTTTTTACTACTCCATTTCTCAAACTATAAAATGTTCTATAATCATTATGATGTATAGAATATTTTCCACTACTATGTGCCTATCTTCAATTTTTTATTTATTTTTGGCTATTTTTTGCACTGACTTCTATAGGTTCACCTAATGTTCCTTACATTTATATGCCTTCACTTCTTTTGTAGACTCCTTTTTTATCTAAAACACTAAGGTAAATAAAGTTATGTGTTTTTAAATTATGTAATTTCATTTATCTTATTTTCTAATTACAACATTTTACTTAGCATCATCATTATGTGTTATCATATTATATTCCTAAAGTAGCATCTCATGTTGCACTCACATGACACATGATGAGCTTCGAGTGGGGCATATGTATACACATAATATTTTAGAACTTTTATCACTTACTAACAATTTGTATCTTGTAGGAACCCATTGAGTCTCAATCTCTCTAAGTGCACGCCTTAAAGGGTGCACTGAGAAAGGGGTGGGTAGACCATTGGTGCTTCGTAAGATTGTTTTCCTTTCTAAAACTTGTTATCTACACACTTGTCTCCTAAAAAACTTATCCATAAGCTTGCTCTTCTCTATTACAAACTATCCAGTCATTTCCTAACTTTCATCCCCCTTTTCCTAACCTTAACCCATTTTTGATAGTCAAGTATACTAGGTTGATGAGGTTGACCCTTATATTTTTTAGCCTATATTTACTATACTAGGTTGACTAGTTAACCCTATATAATTTTGGATAGTTTTAACGTAGGGTCTAGGTTGGATATTGACCAACCTAGCCCATGACCTAGTGAATTATTGTTTGAAATTTTGCTAGGTTGACTAGGTTAACCCTATCAGGCAAAACTTTTGGAAGCTCTTAGGGTTAAATCTACCTATATATACAAGTTCATTTCACCTTTATTTAGATAAGAGAAGAATAATTAATAGCTATTACATATTTGATTACCCACCATTATAATTTAAGATAAAGCTTAGGGTTTCATACTTTCTTTGGAGATATGGATCTTGTTTTGTGGATAAGTCTTTTGGATTTATTGATATATTGTGTAGCCTAGAGTTGACTTGTCTCTGTCATCCTTACATACCACAAAAACCTCTTGTAAATAACCTTATCTAAGGTATAGATTGAGGCTCTATGGGTTCATCTTCAAAGGTAAGTATTCCTAAATTTATTCCTCCTTTGTAAGAGTATATAGATATGCATTTTTACTTCTCTTCCATGCCTTAGGATTATGTATACATTGACGTGAGTATATGTCTTCTATACATGTTTACTTTTACTATTTCTAACTCCCACTTATGCCACAAGATTTTGTGAGCACTAGATTAGATTTGATTTATTTGTTATTATTTTAGTGAAATATCGAAACATAGGACCCCCTTAGGATTATTACATTATTATTCTTGATTGGATGCTTTGGAACCATCCCTAACATAGTGTATTGTGGTAAGATATCCCCTAATCAATTCTAGTGAATCCCCATATTGGTCATGTTCTTGATTATCTAATGTGTCCCCAATTAAAATTGTATGGTATGATCTATCTTCTCTAAGTTAAGATTTATTTATAGACATGATGCATTTCTAATTTCATACAATATAAGTGTAAGTAAACTCTAAGCAGACTATGCATGTGTATATACAAAATTGGACTTTGACTCAAGGTTGACTAGGTGATTGCATGGATGATGAGGTTATTGGTGTGATATCATCATTATTAACTTTCAAATCTTGGTATTTATTATTCACAATGTCATACTGATATCTGATTATATTGATGTTAAGGAATGGAGGCATGTGTACACTGTTCACTTGCTCTAAGGGCCTTGCATGGTTAACTTTGTTAATCTTGAAGTTAGCATTAGAATAATTAATTTTATAAGATTAATTATCTTATTTTTATGAGTGGTTATATTTTTATAACCACATTATTTTAATTATTTCATGGATAATTCTATTATTACTTCTTGTTAGTTTGTTTCACCTTCCTCCTTATTTATAGGTGCTTATTATTTACCTATATATTAGGCTATCCTTTTGATTAATGCATCACGTATTCTTGGCTTCATTCCTATGTATCAATTTATTCTTCATGTTTTTAAAGATCAAAGTTGAGGGATCTTGGGAGAAATTGTTAAGGAGTGAGGAAAAGAGAGATTTTGTCAGGTAGGAACTACCTAGTGAAAATCTCAGTGAAGCACATGGTGAAAGAAAGAAGACAAATAAAGAGAAAGAAGCCATGACATAACATTGAAAGAAAAAGTAGAAACCAAAAATGAAAATAAAATAGGTTGTTTGGCTATTGATTAGTCTGATTGAAAGGAATTTTTGATAATAGAAGGGTGTTTTGGATGAATGAAGGGCATTTTTTGGTGAGTGAAGGCATTTTTACTTGCCACAAAGACATAAATAGCTACTTGGAGATTTGATCTTTCTAGGGGATAGGTGTTCCAGCCAAATGAGGGATTTTTTGATGTTAAAATGGTGAATTTTCTATATGAGAGGTGATTTCAATCAAATAGAGGCATTCCTTTTGATTGATTAGTGTTTCATTTTAAATGGAAGCACTCCAAGAAGGAAGAGGTGTTGGAAAAAGAGAGGTAGAAGAGACTTTGAGTAAAATATCACACAAGTGGTTCAATTAATATGAAGGTTATCCAAATCTTTAATTAAATTAGACTTGGTATCTAGTCAAATTATGTGTATGAATCAATAGCCAACTAGGACTAGACTACCATGGTGGACAAGCATGACATTTTTTATTTTGCATACATAGGTGCTCATTCATTGGTTTTAATTTCTTATGCACTTTTTATCCTAATTATTTAAATATATAATTAGAAATAAGGTAGATTTGGTTTAAATAAAATAGAGTAAAAAATCAAATATTTTTTGTAAAACTTTAGAAAATTTAATTTGTTACCTAAAGTTTGCTTGAAAAATCATGGTTGATTCCATTAGGATTCGACTGTAAATCAAAATCTTCTAAATTTTTTCCAGATTTAAAACTTTTTGTCCTCTTCTGTACTAAAAAATAATTTGTTAAAACTCTAGATTTAGTCATTTTTTGTCTTTTTATAACAATTTTTTAAAGGATAAAAACTTTAAAATCTCACAAACTCTAAAGTAGTTTTTTTTATAAAAAAATTGGAAGCTTTATCAAATTATATGTTAGTTTCAATGTCCAAAACTAATCATTGTAAAAGTCATAATAGTTTGTTTATTTAATTATATTCATGAAAAAATAGGTAAAAATGATTAGTTTACAACATCTATTATTGCCATATTCTAAAAAACTAGATGGAAAAAAATTCATCTTGGCGAATCATAGGATACTTATGATAAGTGAGTATAAGAACATTGACCAGATTGTTCTTGGTAAAGAGTATAGACCAATTAACCACCCATATGATAATGACAAACATCATCATGAGGCCCTCATATTATTAAAACTATCCATGGTAGACAATTTAATTCCAGAAGATAGAAATATTGTTAATGCCCCAGATTTGTAGAAACACCTTAAGACAAAATATCAGGCATTTAAAGCTAGAAAAATTTTGTACTTAAAAAATATTTTATTTTCCACTAAAATGCAAGAAGGTGATTCTATTTCTAAATATTTTTTGTATTTGAAGGATAGTTGTGATGAATTGAAGGTAGTGGTAAAACCTATAGATGAGCAAGATCTCATTACTCTGGTTATGTAGAATTTACCATCTTCTTATGATTCTTTTGTAGAATCATTACACATGATTCATAAAAATTAGACATTAGACTTTGAACAATTGTCCACTCTTCTCGTAGAAAAGGAATGATAATAAGAATAGTCCATAGCTTTAACCTCTACATCTATATAAAGTGGTTTTGTATCAAAGACACAAGTCAAGGGTTAATGGTAAAAAACATAGATTATTCAAAGAACAATGTAAGTGATTCTAAGAAAACCAAGTGAAAATGATTTTATTGTAATAAAATAGGACATTTTAATAAATATTGTAGAAATAAAAAAGAAGATATGGCTAATTCAAATAAAAAATGTAAACAAGCTAATATTTTAGAAGAAGAAAAAGAAGAGGCATCTAATGAATTTGATTTTGTTGTAGCACAAAGCCAATCAAGTGAGTCATGAAGCTGGTATTTTGACTCAACATATTCATTACACTACATATGTCACCATGATTGGTATTTAAATTTTTTGTAGGATAATAGTAGTAATGAAACTATTTATTTAGGTGATGGATGGACACATGTCATTAAGGGTTGTGTGGATGTACAAATAATTTGAAAAATGAGTATAAATATACATTTACCAATATCAGGTATGTACCATACATGAATAAAAATATTTTTCCATCAATGAAATTACCAAAAAAAACAATTGGTAGTTATGTTTGAGGGAAATAAATGTAATGTTACTACACTTTATGATAAGATTATTTTTGTTGGTATAAAGTAAAGGGATATGTATAAATTATAGATACTAAATTATTAAAAAAAAATTCTTTAAAAATAATTGATCAGTTTATCACTCTCTAGCGTGAGAGGCAGGTCCATTTGAGTTATCAGTATTTAAACATTTTGATTAAAAGTAAATTGGTGCATGGACTCCCATCTATTCAATCAAATCAAAATGTTTGTGAAGGTTGTTAAACATGGAGGGTAGAATGTGTGTTAGATTTCGTATATGTATATCTTCATGGTCCTAGGAAAACTAACATTGTATCTGGTGCCATTTATTTTTTGTTGATAGTCGATGATTTTTATTGAAAAATGTGGGTGTCCTTCTTAAGAAGAAATCTAAGTGTTTTTCTAATTTTTTGGCATGAAAAACACTGGTTGATAATCATACAGGTAGAAAGGTCAAGACCTTTTGGTTAGATAATAGTGGAGAATTTATCTCCAAGAATTTTAATGCATACTACACAAAGGAAGGTATACATAGGTAGTATACTACTCCTTACACTCCATAGTAGAATGGAGTAGTGGAAAGGATTAATATGAATATTATGTAGATGTCATAGTGTATGGTATAGATTATGAATGCACCCTTTTGATACTAGGTAGAAGTTTTCCATACTAAAGTGATCATATTGAACATGAGTCCTTGTAAATTTATGCATGATATTACTCTAGAAGAAGCATGGTTAGGAAGAAACATTGATGTAAGTGATTTCTAATTTTTTGGTTATCCTAATTTTGCATTAATCCCAAAAGTAAAAGGAAGTGGTTTATATTCTAAAATTAAAAAGTGCATGTTTGTTGGATATAGTGAGAATTCCAAAGCATATAGGTTACTAAATATCTCTTCAAATAAACTAATTGTTTTTAGACATGTAAAAATAGATGAGAAAATTCCCTATTTCTCAAAATATGGTAAACTTATAGATACTAGTAATCTTTGGATTCCTACTGAGGAATGTGAATCAAGTTCTAGCACTAAAATAGAGTAGGACTTAAAAAATCAAACACCAAAATAGTCTAGATCTATGTTAGGTCCTACTGGTAAAATAGGTGATTACACAAGTCAAAAAAATGACCAAAATGGTACTATAGCATAATGTAAGATATTTGAAAAGAGGGTCTTCGAATTTATTTGGAAGGTAGATCCACAAGGTTAAAGAAACAAGTGGTATAGAATTCTAAGCAGGTGAATTTTGCTCTCAATACCAATGTTTTAGAAATCTTTGAGCCTAATACTTATACATATGTTAAAGGGAATTTAGAATGGGAATCTTCCATGAAAGTGGAGCATGATTCATTTATCAATAATGGTACTTGAGTTTTGTCTAAGCTACCATAAGGTAAGAAATCCATTGGTTGGAAATGGATTTATAAGATAAAATGTAAATCAGATGGTTCTTCAGACAAATATAAAGCTCATATTGTTGTAAAAATGTATGCACAATAATAGGGAGTAGATTATGAATAAAAAGTTGCTCCTACAACTAAAATGGTAACATTCATAATGGTTATATCTATTATTACTAAGTTTGATTTGTAGGTCTTTTAGAGGGATGTGAAAAGTGGTTTTCTAAATGGAGACTTAGAAGAGGAAGTGTATATGGAAAAACCATAGGGATTTAAAATTTTTGGTAAAAAATATCTAGTTTATAGGTTAGTGAAGTCATTATATGGACTCAAGCAGGCTCCTTGAGCTTGGTATTTCAAAAGTGATAAATATATTAGAGAGTCTAGTTTTAAAATATATGATGCATAATCTAATTTCTATGTTAGGAAAATTGGTGATGACATAATAATTATAGTTTTATATTTTGATGATCTTTCCATCACTAGGTAGTAATTATTAGTTTAACTAAGTGAAAGGCAACATCTATACTATGTTTGAAATGACTGATCTAGGCATGCTTCAATATTGTCTAGGTGTATAATTTTTATAGTATCATAATTATGGGTAGTTTACTTTTATATCTCAAATAAAATATGATAAATATTTGTTAGATAAATTCAAAATGAATGATTTTAATCTAGAAGATACACCTATGAAATTTGGGACAAAACTCTCAACTAACACTGATTTATTACTAGTCAATGAAATAGTATATTGGCAATTAGTAGGTAGTTTGATTTATCTTACTACTAATTGACAAGATTTATGTTTTGGAGTAAGTTATCTCTCATGCTTCATGGCTAAACCACATGAATAACATTGGAAAGATGCAAAGCATGTTCTTATATATGTAAAAGGTATTGTTGACTTTGGCACTATTTATAAGCAATCTATTTACTTTGCTCTAATAAGATATACTAATTCAGATTGGGTAGGATCAGTTGATTCTTAAAAGTATACAATAGGGTATATATTCACTCTTTATTTAGGATCCTTTTCATGGAAAAGTAAGATTTATAATATAGTAGCATTTTCCTCCAATGAATTAGAGTATAAATTAGTCATTAGTATAGGTAGAGAATTGATGTGGATTCAGTTATTATTAGAGGATTTTCAACTTGATTCATCGACACCTACACTTATCTACTATGATAACTAGAGTTTTCTAAAGATGGTGAATAATATGGTATTTCATACCAATACAAAGCATATTAAATTTCACCATCACTACATCCAACAGTTTTTTTCTAATGAAGACATATGTCTTTATTATTGTCCTACCTCCAAGCAACCAACTGATATAATGACTAAACCTTTATGTAATGAAATATTAGTGAAATTTTGAGATCAAATTAGAGTTATTTTAGGTTCAATCATTTGGGGAGGGTGTTATAATAATTAATTTTTTAATCTTAATTAGATTATTATTATTATGAGTGGTTGTATTGTTGTAACCAGATTATTTTAATTGTTTCATGGGTCAGTATATTATTACTTGTCGTTAGTTTATTTCACCTACCTCATTGTTTGTAGGTGATTTTTATTTGCCTATATATTAGGTTATCCTTTTGATTAATGCATCACATATTATTGTATTCATTAATGTGTATCCATTTATTATTTAGATAGATATAAATATCTCAACTTTCGTGACTTTCTTCCTAGAAAAATTGAGTTTATCCTCTATATCTTCTATGGTATTCCCTTATATATCCTACTTGAATTATCTGAAGCTCAATATAATAAATGGTCAAAATTAGACCTACTAATGAGTTTTCCTTTAGAATACTTGGCTTGAGAAAACTTTGGTTCATCCAAAATTTTATAGGTGAGTGTCTCATCTTCTAAATATATAGGCATCATTACCTCAACCACATCAATCCACTCCTTGGCCTCTTGTATTCTGATGTCTACCAAGTTGATGGAATTAGTGGCATCCAATGGTTACATCAAGTTGAAATGTGTATATGCCTTATAGGTTGTAAAAATAATAAGGAATTTGAGTTTTTTCTCATCTATCTTCAAATAACTAAAAAATTTGTTGGTCCCTACTATGTGGGGTACCAATTTTTCCCTCATTACACTAATATCCTCAATAGTATTATACAATCCATATGCTACACTTTGGACATCCATCTTAATTTGGAATGGCATGAATAGTTTATTGTTTTTCTCTCAATTGTTCTAGTTCTTGCTCTAATTCTTTCCATGCCATTTCAATCTATTTATGAATTTTCACTACACCATTTTTATGTGTTTCAAAATAGGATTGAAAATACTCTATATATGGGGATTTCCCTAGTTTTCTATCTTTCCTCTTGCACAAGTTTAACATTTCATCCCTTTCCTCTATGATAACTAATATTCTAGTATCATCTTTTATCTTCCTTTTCCTCACCCTTTGTACACTCCCTATAGATTTCTCAAAAAATGTACTCACAGTGAGAAATTTGATATTCTTAATATTATGCCTTTTGTATGCCTCTAATTGTATTTATGTTATCCATTATGGGAAGACTAGCTAAGCTAGGTCTAATAGGTTGAGTGTCCAAAGTTGTAGTCTCACTCAATATATCACATAATGTTTTCTTTAGAGTTTCCTCTAAGAAGGGATCAAGGAGTGAAGGAAATATGATTTTTCACTAGTCCACTCCACCATATTATGGTATTGGATGGAGTGTGTATACTAGCCTTTTTTTCTCTACCTTCCTAGTGGTTATTACAATCATATATAGAGAAGGGATAGGAGGGGTAATTGGTAGACTTAAATATGTGGACGCAAAATGTAATTTTAGGGTTTCTATTGTTCCCTTTGCTTTCTTTATGGCCTTATTATTAGTTTTTTTGGGGGATGGAATAGTAGTGGGAAGGACAATTAGAAAGATAGGAGTGGATATGGGAGGAGAAAGTGGAGGAATACCACTGAAGAAGTAGGAACTATAAGGGTAGAAGAGGGATATTCTACCTTTGTAACTAACAGAGTTGGTTGAACAGTAGGATGAATAGGATCAACCTCCATCTTGGGGAACAAGAAAGGAGGGGGATAGGAGGGATGAATGAATTAAGATAAAATGAACTAAATGTAGAAAGAAAAACATGGGAATCAATATGGGTGATGGAAATTAGAGGCAGTGTTGGTTTACTTGATGTTTATTGATGCAATGATGCCTTTTAATTTGATTCCTAGAGGCTCAAGGCTTTTTATGTTTTTAATTATTCATCCTCATCATAAATTCCCTTTCTAACTACCTCTTATGTGGCTAACTCCACTAATGGTCCTTTCATGTCTGGGATTTGTGGAAGGGGTTAAGCCCTTAGCTTCTTTATGTAATAGATAGTTGTCTCGGGAGATATGGAAGGAACAAGTTATGTGGTTGAGGTAACCACATCAACAACCTTTAGAAATGATGAAACATCACCCTGGTTAAGGCCCTTAGAATATGAATAATTTAGGTAGATGGGTTCATCTTAATTTCCCCCTAGTGAGGTATCTAACACCCATGGTTCCTTATTCACTACCTTCAGTTACATAAGGTGTGTTTGGGAAGATTTATCTCATTCTCTTGTTGGATAATCAAGTATACTAGACTATAAGATAAATGTATCACATCCTTCAACCAGTGGGAGTCTATTTCATGCCTACTTTATGGAAAGGGAAGGTTCCCCTTGAATAAGCTTTATAAGGTCTTCCTTCAACTAAATTAGTTGTACCATCTCTAATACTTGGTCATTGTTATGAGAATTGAGGAAAAAAAATCATGATCATAGGGCTCATGTTGATAATAAATTCCCAATCCCTTGATGTGGTTTTACACATGTCCATGGGGATCATAGTCCCTATGTGGAAATGAAGCTAAAGACTAGTACTCTCTATATTTCCCATCCTTGTAGAAGTGATTCTAATTAGTGTAGCACATTATTCCAATCATTAGGTGAGATCCATGAAGGTAAGATTTCTTATTATTGTGCATATCCTCATTTATGCCCTACCATAATTGGTAGGCTATTTACTACTCTACCAACAAAATTTAACACATACTTGGGGAGGTGCAGAGGTGTATCCTTATGTCTAAGGACCATGATGACTATGTAATTAAGGTAAAACTAGTAGTCTCCCTTGATAAATAATGTATTTAAGATGTTATTTGATATACTATGCAAGGGGGACTCATGGATGGCCCTATATACATATGGGTAAACATCCTTGGTGATGCACATAGAATTACAAGTGTATGCATATATGTACATGGAGTAAGAATCATAAATCCTACTCTTTATATATTCTAGAGAGGGCCTTCAGAGTGACCCATTGTAAATTTAGACCATCCCAGTACTACATCAAGAAAGTAAAACATCATGTAAAAGTGACCTCCTAGAGGCCTCTTGTCCTTATGTAAAATTTTCTCTCATAACTTTTCTCTAATCACTTCTCCAAGAGGAAAGGTTAATTCTAATGTTCTTAACAAGTCAAGAAATAAAACCCATTCTATATATATGAATTTAATGCTTGGGAAGATAAATAGATTGATAAATAAATCCATTCCAATTTGAATTCCCTTTCTAAATTTTCTTATTGGTGTGGGTTATTTGTCCTTCAAATTGATTGTCTACATAGGGTGTATCTAACCACTAAGTGTCTTCTCAATAAACTTCTCTTCATTCCACACCACTACTCTATGTAAATCATAAATGGAATTTAGAATAGGAATGGAGAGGTACCTTTAAAATGTGTCAATATAGATGCATGTTGTGACCTTCTTGTGCTCAATATGATATAGGTACACTCCTCCTGATATCTTCCTTGAAATGAATAAATCTTGTAGGAGGTCAATATAGGTCTTGACTTCTAAATTCATATCTATGAAGTGTAACCATTATCACTTGAACTAGAGGAGGTCTATGTCTAATTGGTACTAGTATAGAGTCAAATTCTCTTCATGCATATGTGAATTAACCTAGTGAGTGGCATCCCATAGAGTTGAGTAGTTAGTATAGTCACTATTAAATATATCAAGTTTAAAGAGTGTATTTATGTACTCAGTATAATATTTTATAGTGAACCTTGAAGGAGGGATATTTGTATGGAATGGCATAGATGAGGATGCCATTCTTCTTAAATTTAATTGGTATTGGTTTAGTTTTTAATTTAATTACTCAGCTCTCTTGAGTATGATATTAATTAGAAGATATTAGTGGCTAAGGTTCTACTATAGGAGATTAATTGAGTTCAAAAGTTATCTTGAGATCAAATGGGTACATCATCATTCAAACTATTTTTATATATCTTTGGCATTGATTTCTAGTTCATACACCATTAATGTCCAACATCTATAGCTTTGATTCATTTATTTGATTTAAAAATTTTGCTTCATTTGGTGGGTATGACACATAGTCACCATTGATGTTTAGTAGGAGTGCCACATCATTTCCCATTATTAGGTGTCATTTCATCACTTCTTTAGATTTAGTTTACTGAGCAATGAGGCTTTTGGTAGTCAAAAGTTGGTAGTCAAGATATATCAATGTTTTTGAGGTAGATGAGTATTCTAAATAAAAGTTTTGAAGACGTAATTGAGTCAAATAAAAACCTTGACTAAGTTTACCAAAGACTTAAATGTGATGAACTCTTTTGAAAAATAAAACTATTGAAGACCTAATTATCAGAGGAATTTGTTAATCAAAATCACTAAATAGTATTGTCTAATACCTAAATGTGTTAGGTAACTTCACCAAAGGATATATACCAAATAAATCCCTTGAAGACCTAGATAAAATGAAGTGTAAAATTATAGAAACTAAGTTCTCAAAAAATAGTGGCCTAAAGGTAAATAAAAAATTGTTCTAATGCCTAATGAATGTGGATTTGAGTCTTATTCCCTAAAATTCTAAATACTATTTTTTGAATAAATTCTTAAAGTAAAACACTGAAAAATAAATTCTTATAGGGTACATACAATGTAGAGTGTTAAAGACCTGAAATGTGTTAGAGGAATCCATTGAGCAAAATTTTCAAAGAAAATAGCTAAACAAAACCACTGAAGACCTAACTATCAAAATAATTTAGTAAATATAAGTTCCTAGAAAAGTGTCAAAGACCCTTTCTAGTGATAAGTAATTCCTCTGGGGAATTTTATTAAAGAACATGAGTTGATAACTACATATAAATAACTTCCAAAAATCATGAGTAGGTTAGTCAAAAAAGATAAAAGGTATGTTCATATGTATGTCAAATGATGGAATTAACTCAATACATAAGGTCTTTCATTTTGATTACGTTCAAGATAGGGCTATAAGCTAATTCCAAAGGATAATTGGTCCCTATTCTAATAAAAAAAGAATGGGGTTATGTTTAGTACAATAAATGATGACTCATAAGGGAAATAATCTTGAGTATTTGAGAATCCATAACTTTTGGTTAAAAAATCTTAAATCAAACATAAACCATCACACATAGTATAATACAATAAGATATATAAAAGAGACTCCCATTAGCCACATACAACATATTTTCCTTTTGAGTTATGCTAGATCTATGTGTGGGGAAGTGATTTTATTTTATCCTTTATGAGGACTTTAGTAGAGAAATGGGACAAATGTAGGTTTCACTATGATTTTTTTTAAGATTTGAAAATAAGGGAATTTATGGCATTACTCTACTACCAAATAGGCATATATAGCTCTGACATAAGTATCATGGGTTCCTTATCTTTCCTTATCTTATATTATTTCATGATGCATGGTATATTGACCTTATTTCATCATTTTAAGCCTTTTTATCACATTTATATTTTTTTATCTTAGTCCTGATGGATCACTTTTTTTAAGATACTTTGATCCCTATGTTTGCTATATTTTCTTTTGAAGAACATTGGTAGAAGAGGGAGAATAAAACCATAATGATATGGTATCTATGAAAGCATACATTTTACTAGATTGTCCCTATTAGATATACCCATATCAATGGTTATTGTCGCAAACAAGTATTAATATTATATGTGCATTTGATCTAGAGAATGTGAAAAAACTTTTTAAAATGTGTATGTAGTAATGAGAGTAGTCTTCATATTCCTAATTATTTTTATTTACTATTATATTTTCTATGATCAATTTTCCTATTGCACACTTGGACTTTGAAAATCTAAACTATATGGATGCAAAAGACTATAAATAAGTAAGTTGATGTACCTATTCTTGGCATGTTTTCCCATAAGATGATCTTTTAGCCTTCAAATATGTTAAATTAAGTCTTAATAATTTGGATACTTTCTTTTAGGACACTAGGAAAATTCAATCATATTTAAATAGGACAAAGGGAAATGTCTTATATGAAAATTAGGAAACTACTCTATAAAATAAATTGCGAAAAACTAGGAAAGCTAACCTAGGAAGTGGGGAAACTAAACTATGAAATACAAAAAATATATTCTAATAAAATATTAAATCTATCCTAATCCTAATTTTACCATCAAAAATTTTGAATTTTTTTCCCAAAAATGTTAAAACATCTATTACTCTAAGGGAGACCCACTAATTTTTTGGTAAAAAGGCCTTAAAGTGATCTAGATACCCTTTTCTCAAGCCCATCAAAAACCAAAGATTTGGGTACAATTTGTAACTTACAAACTTGAAAATCACATCCCAACCTCTACTTCCTACTCTATACATGATAAAAACTAAATATTTGGTAAAATTTGTAACTTTTAAACTTACAAATTGCATCCTAGCCTTCACTTCCCACACACCCCATGACTGATGTAAATTGGGACTCCACTCATAATTTATAACTTATAAAGTTAAAAATTAATGAGTAGAGCCCCATTTTCCACCAAATACATTCCATATATAAATCAAATATTTGGTTACAATCTACAACTTACAAAATTGTAAATTACATCCCAACCTCCACTTCTTGCATACCCTATGACCAATGAAAACTAGAACTCCACTTACAATTTGCAACTTGAAATATTGTAAATTACAAATGGAGCCCCACTTTTTTCCAAACACATTCCCTGTAAAAATTGGAGATTCAGTTGTAGTTTACAACTTTAAAACTTTCAAATTTAATTTGAACCTCCACTTATTACACATCCAACTCCCATCAAAAACCAAAATTCTAGTTGTAATTTACAACTTGCAAAGTTGAAAATTGTAACTTCAGTCCCACTTCCTACCGACTACCCTTCCTATAGAAACTAGAACTCCAATTGTAATTTTCAACTTGAAAAGTTTCAAATTATACCTCAAGTTCCACTTTCCAGTTTCCAATTCACCAATCCACCTGATGGAAAGTAGACGGAGTACAACATGTAATTTTGAAAAATTACAAAATTACACAACTCCAAAACTCCTACCATTTTTCCCAGCCACCAACCTAAGGGAATTAAATACAAGCTTATATGAATGAAATTTTGGTTTTTTAGGAAATCATTATTTAATTTTAAAATTGAGGAATTAGAGCTCTATACTAAGTGACCCTTGCCAAGACATAATGTCAAGCAATGCCACACCTCACTAATGTAGCCCCAAACCACAATCACTATTTTCTATCCTCTACATGGTATTCCTCTATTTCATCTTTCATTTTCCATCCATATTTTTTACTATCAATCTATCATTACTTTTTTTCATGCCATTTTTCCTATCTTGTAGCAAATTTAGGGTTTTCCTTTATTTTGCATCTATAGGTTTCTTATTTTGCATGCCTATGTCATCTCAAAATTATATGCATTTCCTAAGTTCTTTCTAGAGTCATTTCAAACATTTTTCTATCTTGAGATAAATCTAGTGTTTTGAAGATCTATAATATTCTCTCAAATATCCCCTACACAACCCTCACAAAATTTTGACCTATGATTACATGTCCAAAACCCATGAAGATTTCACTTACAAAAACTACACTAAAACTCCATGGAAAATAATATTGTATTTACAACTCCAAATCCACATCAAGTATTTTACCTATAATAACAAGCCTAAAACCCACTAGAGTTTTATTCAGATCTCACAAGTGTATTTTGTAACCCAAAGCTCACTAAACATTTTATTATAGTAGAATTTCAAAACCTACCAGTCATTTAACCTATAGTTGAAACCCCAAATCCCACCAGCTCTACAATTGGTTTTCCCACATTAATTTTCCAAGAATTTATGTCTAGAAAATAAATGAAGTTCAAATCTAAGGGACTTGGTATCTTACTTTGTTTGGAATCTAACACCAATAAAATCATAGACATAGACCTATGTCACACTGACCTAACTAATTTTTGGACAAGGGTAAATGCTTAATTCAAAAATGATTGGATTCAAAGCATTTACAAATATGGATTTCCCTAGGCATCAACCTCCCCCTCATTAGTGTAGAGACCTAAACTTTTGCTCATGTCAGAAAAATACTATCATTCAAAAAAGAGATAAGTTTTGAATGATAAGGGAGAAAGGATTCTCAACTTGGACCCTGAATTCATCAACATAGTGTTACTAATTTTAGAGTATGAGAATTATCTAGATATAACCCCTAAATCATCCAAGAAGTTTTATCTAGATAATAACACTGAATTTCTAAAGGTCCTCAATAAACAATGGCTAAAATTCCCTAGCCTACACCTACAAGATTGCCTAAAACCTTGGAAAGGATAAAATTCAAGGAGGAAGTGGGTGACATCATCATACTCTTGCATAGAGTTACTAGGAACCTAGATGCTAAATTTTTTTATGATTGTATATGCCAATACATGTGGTTAATTCACCAAAATAAGTAGTATATCCACTGGGCCCAATTGATAATTTCTTCCATCCATAAACAATTATTGAAAGTACATAATACAATAAATTGTTATATGACTTCATATCTAGTATACATATTAACAAAGGAAAGGGATTTCCCAAGGTTGAACACAGTGCCTAACCAAGTCAACAAGGTCTTCAAATATTACCTTAACCTCACCCTTGGGGTAAGTAGACAACATTTTAGATGGGTAAATGATAAATTCATATACAACATCATAATCATGTTTGATAAAGAGTTAGAAAAGAGGAGATTATCTAATGCCACTACTTATATGATCATAAATTAGGGATCCTATTTCATTAAATTCCCCACATACTCATACATCAGAGTAAGAGGATTTAGTGGCTATTGTTACACCCTCCCAAGGTATGTAAGAGACAAATGGGCTTTAATGAAACATGTGAGGTAGCTTGTAGAGACTCAAAAATTGTTATCAAACAAATATAAGGAAGGAATCCATTTCCCCATTAGCATAGGGAGGTATACATGCCCTTCCCTATCAAAGACAAAATGTGAAAATGTCAAGATGACTCCAATTACCTTAAAGTATCTTGATGCAAGGCCATTTTATGATGTGAATGTTAATATTACTAGTCAATAGGGGACCACAACATATTCCCATGTTCCCTATTATGAAGATTAATGGGAAGACCTATAAAGATGAAGACGAAATGAGACTAAAAGATTATTTTAGGATGACCTTGGAGTAGATCAAAGATTATAACATGGCACCAGTCTTTGAATACTTAATAGATGATAAATCTCTAGTGGATAGGGTTTAATATGATAACAAGATCTTTGTTCAACCTTTTCCATCATCTAGGTGGTCCATACTCAAGTCCTTCTCATTAATTGATAAGACCACCAATGTAATAAATAGGAAAATCAACTAGCTAAGAATAAAAGGGGTCAAGATGACTAAGAAAACTTTGAGCATCAGTGATGAGTTAAGAGAAGTCAAAGAGAAGGGTGTGCCACCAAAAAAAAAAGGTTCTAAGAGTGGAACCCAAAAAAATAGGTAGATAGGCCAATGGTATCACACAAGAGAAAATAAAAATAAAAGCCTAAAAGAGGTGAATCTAGTAGCCAAGGATAAGTAGTGAATCAACCAATACTAATTTCAACTGAAGACATAGTTACTGTTAAAGCACAAATAGTTTCTCCTCTTGTCTCTATAATTTCACTAGCTATAATACCTCCTCTTCCTATCTCTACTCGACCATCACCTCAAACAATTACCCCCTCCATTTCTACTAGATAACTTGTGCCAATGACTCTATTTTCAATAGTCCAATCAATGCAATTAGATACTCAATCTTCACTTTCACTCCCCTCTTCCATAATTTTTTCCATCTCATCCATAATAACCACCACCACTCCGTTAGTCACTAACACAACACAATAGCACATGGTTTTGGATTTAGTCATCCTAACTTTAATCACACTAGACATCCTAACCACTTGGTTAAATACTACTTCATTTTCATATCATATCACTTTCCCTATTTCATCAACCCTAAGTGTCCCCACCACTTTGATTGATTCATTCATGGCTTTATATTCCACACTCCCATAGGTTCCCCCTTTTGAACTCCCTATGCCTATGCCTCCACTTGTGTCACTTCTAATTCCCACACCCCCAGTAGGCACATCCATTTCCACTACCCCCATTTCTTTCATTTACATAATAACCCAAACCCCTAGTAAGGAGGTAGAGACAGATGAAATCATTGATAAAAGTATGGCTACTCAACCCACAAATGGGGAAGATATTTACAAAACATCATTTGAGGATTCAATGTCCATATCAATGATAGATACAACACTCATCACCATAACCATGAGTATAACAACTTTAGTTATATATTCATAGTTGATAGTGTTAGAATCATAGGATGCCTCTCCAAGCTAGCTAGTGCAATTAGTGGGAAAGAAATGGAAATAAATGGTGTCTCCTAACACACTATATTTTGGCCTTATAGAGGAATCAAAGAAATCAATGTCAACTCCCAAAACTATATTGAGAATATAATATGATTTAGTAAAGGAAAAATATGTAGAAATTGTAGTCCCCCACCAAACAAATAAAAATAATATCTAGTGGTGGGGTATTACCAATTATCCAAAGTGAACTTGGGTTGTCCTACAAGAAAGGGATTTAAATATGATGTTCAATCAAGCATTAACTCTCTTTTTGAGAAGATATATGGTGACAAGGTCATAAAAGATGAATTAAAGAATAAATTTGAATAGTTTATAACTACACTAAATAAATTAATTAAGCTCGTATCCCAACCAACATAATCTATTACTTAATTATTTGACAAGGAAATAGTTGAAGTAGTAACAAAGATTAATAGTTTGAGAAGGGCTATGAAAGATTGGGCTGAGGAGATTATCATAAAGGGAAATAAAGTAATTGAGTTAGCAATGGATTATTACAAAACACTGAAAGATGATTAAGCATCTTTGAAGGCATCAATGAGAAAGTATGAGGAATATATAGAAAGGTTGAACCTATTCTTCCCAAAATTTCAATATGTTGACATGATAGAAACTAATACCCTCATTGCAGAAAAGATATTGAAAAACTATGTAGAGTATGAGGAATTAGATAGGGAAACTAATTTCGCAATAAGAATTCTCACTAAGATTATTATAAGGCCAAGTCTACATGTGATAAGGTCATATATATGATCTATGACATTGAATATTTACTTAATAAATTATCATGTGAAGTAACAGATCATCAAGGCTAGATCATTTCAATATAAGAAGTTCAAGACAAGTTTAAAGGAGTGGTTAAGAGAGAGTCATCATAGGACATAACATTCAACTTGAGTTCCATCTACCAATTTATTAGGTATCATAATACACTGGATCATATGAGAAAGACACTCAAGTATACAATACTATATATAGGGAAATCTTTGACACAATTATAGAATGTGAGATAAGAAACCTATATTCACTTGGTCCTGATGAAAATCATATCCTAAATATCTTCAAAATCTTTGATACTTATATTAAGAAGATGTAGGTAAATAAAAATAAATAATATTCAAAGGTTATGGTTTTAGATTAATTCTTTCAATCAAATAAAATTTGTATATTAAATTTCTCTTTTGTAAAAGACATTGTAAAGTTGCAAGTTGAAAATTGCAACTATCATTTTGATAGATCTTTTTGAGAAAGATATACTTTTAATTTTCAAGTACCTTTTTGATAGGTTAAAAATTTCTAAAAATCGAACATTTTTCACTTTTATTTTTCATAAAGTATGAGTTGCTTAACTTGTAAAATCTCATGTTGTAAATTGCATTTCCAATTTTGTCAAAGTTGGATGACTTAAAAAGTTGTAAAAGTATCAATTAAAAATACTATTTTTTTCAAGAAATAACCTAAATATATAAAATGTTTCTATTTTTTAATGTGTTAGTTTATTTTTTGGCACCTCATTCCATAGTAAATACAACAACAGTTGAATTGAAGACAAGGAAGATGTTACATAAAGATTCAATAGGATTTATTTACACCTCCAGTAGTTGTTGAAGTGTAATATAGTTGCATGTTATTTTTTCCATTCATTTTCCTTGATAAAGATGCCACAAACTAAATATCATGTCCTTTACATGAGGTTTTATGAAATTTCTTACTCTTTAAATTGGTATAGGGTTTTGATAACTACCTCTCTTTCAAGAGAGTATTTCAAATAAATATGGGTATCATGGCATAGCCCATTTAAATTTATGTTTTTTGAGAAATTATTTTGCATTTTGAACAATTGATCTACATGTTGTAACCTAGAGAATGATAATAGATCAAAGTTTTGACTTCCTTGTCTATGTTATCTTTGTGTATGCAAGGCTATTTGTCAAGTTTGTGAATTATTTCATTCTTGTTTTAGTCACAAAAATTTCATCTATGGTATTATTTTTACCTTTTAAAAATATTTTTTATTAAAATAAATAATCTTGTTCCTTATATGATAAATTCCCAATATTAACTTTAGTTTCATATTTTCATGAGTTTGTGCTCCAATATACTTCAACTATATTTATTATTATACCATTTTCATACAAATTAGTCATTAATATCCACTATAATTATTTATTTTAATGACCATTTCCAATTTTGAAAAAAAAATCTAAAAACTCTTTTCATCACAAGTCAAACCCTAGTTAGGAGCAAGATCACTAAGAAGTAATATTTCAAATGTAAACTGATAATATATTAGTTAAACTAATCTGAATGAATGGAATCTATCCTTCTCCATAGGTTTAACTTAATTTTCCAAGGTCCCACATCTTGGAGGTGAACTCATTATATCATTAGATTTCCCACAATTTGTAACACATACCACAAAACATGCTACAACACAAAGATGGGTGAGAAATATATGTGATAACATTATTCAGGGACATTTATAGATGGTACACAATGAAATATTTATTTAAAAACTATCCATTTACTATATATGAAATCTCCTTGCCTTGGAGTTCCTTCAAACATAAAGCATTGTTACTCAGGACTTTAAAATATGATAAGGTCTAATACACAATAGGGTAAACTTATGAAGAAGACCTTTATTTATGTGGGTCTTTTCCCATAGAAGCACTAGGTCAGATATTTTGAAAGATTTTAACTTATATAATTTTAAAAAATATATTTTCACTACATCTTGATGTTTACTGAAGTTTTATAAGGTCTCAATAGTTGGGTCTTCCATTTCTATTCTGTCCAACAATCGAGACTCTATCTTCTCAATTGGTTCCATGTATTCTTTCATAAACTAATATGTTAATAACTTAAGCATGATTGGGAATTTTTTTTTCTCCAATAAAATAGTAAGTAATGTGAGGCTTTGAGTTCCTATTAATATCTTGTTTGATATTCACATAGTGCATACTTCAATAGATTATGTGAATCTCTTGGTTTGTTTGATGTAGACTTCTTAATGGCATAAATCAAGTTTTTTGTGTTGACTCTGCCAACCCACTTCCTTGTGGGTAATGGTTGGATGATGACATAATGGTTATTTTATTACCATGGTACCATGTATTAAATTCAAATAAATTTAATGTTGGGTTGTTTCACACACTAGAGAGATAAGAGTACAAAATCTAGTGGTGATATTTTTAGCTAGAAAGATAATCACATCTTATGCCCTTGAATGCTTTATAGTTGTAGCTTTATTCCATAATTTTCAATAGTATATGGAATTTAGTATAAACTTATTAATAATTAAATAATTATGATTAATGACCCCAATGAAGGCTGAGCCCCATTGGGTGAATGGTCATCCTTCAATCATAGTTTATAAAGGCATGGGTCTTTGTACTTCCCTCTTTAATAGGACTTGGAATTCATGGCATGTTTATACATAAGCATATTAATTGGTGAACATTTTTGGATAGTAATAACCCATTATGAGGATCTTATGGGTAATGATGTTTCTAGAGGGATGATCATTGCCCATCTTCTGGTGTAAATTTTCTAAAATTTTTATAGTTTCCTCTTATGATATGCACCTAAAGTAGATGCCTTCATAATTAATTATATATAATATCCCTTTTATGATCATGAAATGAGTTTCTTTGATTCTCAAATTTATCCTTTTTTCTCTTTTGAGCTCTAAGAAGTAAGTACCTATGAGCAAATATTAAATAATGTCAGTATACCAGTCTTATTTAGGTACTTGATTTTCAGAAACCTCTTAAATAATGATGTGTGGGTTAGGATTAGTCATTATTTAAATTATGCCTTGACCTATAACAATCTTGACAGGCTTGATTTCCATGTCAAACTCCTAAAATTTTGCCATCCATTTTACTTTGCATTCTCCCAATTCATTTTGTGATAAAGTAAGATTAACAACAAGATCAAGTACAATGGTAATTATATTGTTCCTCAAGATGTAATTACATAATTTACTCACCATTTTAACAAGGGAAAAAAATATTTATCTATCATAGAATACCTGAGTTCTATTTCTTTTAATTTTATACTTATAAATGCAATAGGATGGTCACTCTCATCCTTCTTCTAAGTAAGCATGTCAACAATAGTATGTTTTGAGGTAAATGAATATAAGAGGAAGTATTTGTTAAAGTCTAGACTAATCATCATAGGGGCCTGGGATAATGTATATTTAATTTATTGAAAATACCTTTGAGCCTCTACTATCCATTCCACTTTAGCATCCTTCTTGAGCATTGCATTCAGAGGTGTAAAATTTTTTACAAAGCCTGATATAAACTTTCTCATGAATTTTATCTTACCAAAGAAAGATTTGAGTTCCTTCTTACCATTTAAGAAAACAATTTTTTATATCCCTTGAATTTTATATGGTTAAATTGTAATCCCATCTTTGGTGATGATATGAACCAAGACTTTACCTTCTATGACACCAATTATACTATTTTGTTGGTTCAATGAATGCCAAAATTTCTACATCTTTCAAAGATTGATTATAGGTGTCCTACATGATAAGTCCTTACCTTTAAGAAGACTATAAGGTCATTCATGTAACTAATTATACATTTACCTATCAACCCTTAGAAGACATGGTCCATATCTTGTTGAAACATGGAACCTATATTAATTAGGCCAAATGGCATCTTCTTATATGCACAAATAGCATATTTTGTGGTGAATGATGTCTTCATTCTATCTCTTGATTCTACTAATTAAATTTATACCTTGAAAATACATCTAAAAAAGACATCATTCCTAAACCACTCACTATGTGGATGAATTCATCCAAAGAAGGTAATGGATAATTATATTTCTCATAGGCTTTATTTAATTTTATGAAATCAATACAGAGCCTAATAAATCCACTTTTATTCCTTACTGGGACTAAATTAGCCACCCAAGTAGAATTTCTAATAGAAAAACTATTTTTTCACTTAGTAACTTCTCTACTTCCTTCTGAATACAAGGTTCGAAGATAGGATTTACCAATCTTTGCCTTTACCTGAACATTTTTTGATCCAAATTTAATGGAATTATGTGGGTGATGACCTTGGTTTGAAAAAATTCAAATTTTCATATGTCCATGAAATCACATATTTGTATTGAGTGATCAAACTCTTCATTCTTTATATTTCCTCTAGAGTAAAATTAAGACCAATGTTGACATAGTTTGGGTTATACTCATCTCTCAGATTTTATCTTTTGAATTCATACTTATTTACCTTTAGTTGTCTTTGTTGTTGATCTTGAGGATATAAATCAAATGTCCTTTCCAAGGAAACCATTCCTCCTTCTCCCCCTAATTCCTCTTATCATAAGTAACTAATCTCCTTGTCATCAATGATTTGAGACTCAAATTTACTTGAATCAATTAAAAATTGTAAAATCTACTGGTCATCATCAAAAACTTGAAAATTTTTCACATCGTCTAGAAATGATGAACAAGGTACTATCTCAATGGAAAATATTTGTACCCTGGACTTTTGTAGGGGTGCCAAGTTGGTAGCTAAGGAAACTAATGAATCAACTTTATTTTGTCAACCCAATCAAATCTGAGAGATGAGTATAACCCAAACTATGTGATTAAATCCATTATGTAAAAGCCTCAAAATATTTAATCACATCCCATGTTATATGTTTATACCTTTTCAGATATGATATCTTTCACTAGTATTTGTTCTTGACCCAATTGACTAATAACTCTAAATATCCATAAATCAATATTTATTTATGTTATTTTTAAGATAAAAATGTAGTCCCAAAATTAGTGCCTCATATTTCAATCATTTATTAGTATAAGGGAATTATAGTTTGTATGCTACTAGGTATTTTTTGCCTTAGGTGTCCACAAATTCAATTCTAACATCTGATCTTTGTCTGGATCTTACACCATCAAAGTGGAGGGTCCACAATTGGGATGGGTCTTGTACTTATATTTCTTGGACTTCATGTTTAGTATTAAAGGTATAGATCCCAATTCTAGGATATTTATAACTTATGCATTCTTTATATTGTATTTAGTAATTAGGTATTTCATTCTTAGTTCTTGACCAATTAAAATCTTGTTTGGAATACCTCTCCATGATAACCAAATGTGAGAGATGTTTTTTTCCACATACCTGTGCAATGTCTTAGACTAGTATCTGTTAAGGAGGAATTTATATCCTTCTAAAATATCTACTACTAGGATGTTGATCATCATTTTCACTCATGGTTTAGATGTTAATTAGATCTCTACATGATTCAAATATCCTATTATAGGGACTAGTATCTTATCTAATAATGAAACCATTCTCTTATATGGATTTGGGTTTAAACCTAGCTTATATAAAATTGAAGTGGTCATCACCCTAGTCAATGCTCTAAAATTGAATAAACAAATGTCAAAAAAATTTCCAAATGCTCAGATAATCAACAAGTATGGTGAAAATTTACGTCTAATTTTGTATATGACATTGGTGTGAGAATCCTTTGTCTTTTAAGTCATCTCTTTCCTATTATAGACTTCCATAGGAGCTCCTTTTATTCTATAATCTAGGATAATTCATTAATAGTAATGTTGATTTTAATATTCTTCACATCTTCAAAAATATTTGGCCCCCCTTACCTTATTCCTCTTTATTATAGATCTTTTCATTACCATTAGGGGGAGGTGGATTGTTGTTAGATCTTAGACTTGGTCGAGTATTAATTTTTTTCAAAGGAGTAGATGTTGTAAAGGGATGCTTATTCTTTAGGTTATAATTTCTCTTTTGGCATTTTTGGAAAGCCTATACTTCATCAGAGTTGTCTTTTGGTTCATTATCATTTTATTATAGTAATAAAACTTATCCCTTTCAAATACCATTATTATGTTAAAAACCCAAGTTTTGGATCCAGTTCTAGTGGATTACTCATCAAGTATTGCCTTACCATCTCTCTAAAAGGTCTCAAATGTTGTACAAAACTCCACACATTCAAGTTCACCATGTTTCAATGTATTATGGACTCTACAACAATTAGGTAGGGCCATTTATACTATGATGATCTTTAGAAATTTTTTGGGATGCTATTCTACATTATTAGTAAGATTATTTAAGGGCATATTATATATTTTAAAGCCACCACTTTGGTTATTATTTGGAATAGTGGTGTTGCCCATCTTCCTTTGCATATTTAGGAAGTTATTGTTCATTTTATAGACAATTACTTGGATGGAATATATTTATAATTTGGTAGGATAAATTCCTTATAAAACTATAACACTAGAGGGTATTAAGTGTTGATTCTATTGATGACTATTCCTATGTACCTGGTTATTCATATAACCATAGTTTTGTTTAGGTGTATGATACATTATAGGAGGAAACTCATATAATTGATTTTTTTATTAAAATTAGGGATATTTTGATTGATGTGAGGGACTTGATACATATTTGTAAAACCAACATTGATATTTTTAGTGTCAAGTATTTGAGTATTCAACTATCTATCAATTTTGATAGCCTCTTTATATGCTAAATATAGAGTTTGGTAACATAAAATATTTGTAAGAATATTATAGTGATTGGGTCTAGATTTTTTATATACATATAATTGTCTATTTGGCCTATATTATAGTTTAATATATGTATAAATATTCTATAATCTAGCATTGAAATCCTGAATTGACTTATTAGCTCCCTTTTCATGTTGGTAAAATTTTGATACACTAGTTTAGGACTGGTAACTTGTCCAAATGGGGAAATAAATTTTCTATACCATTAATTCAAATAATTTATCAAGTTCTCATTAAGTTTTAGATACCCATTATAGGTAGAATAATGCAATCCAAATAGGAAAATACTACATGCAACATCTTCATTAGTAACATGCATTAATCTTAATGTAGCCTTGAAAGACTTAATATGTTCTCCTGTAGTCCTTCTTCTTGAAGGGGAGAAATAAGGTAGATATTTATATAGGTTTATAGGCAAATTATGCACATATTATAGGATGGGTAATGGTATATCCAACCAACCAAGGATGTTTTTGGTCTATAAGATGATTAATGGGATGGATATTTTTCAATGGAGATAATGTTTTAGCCCTTGGTATATTGGTAATAAGTAGTGTAAATTTAGGCCTTCAATGTGTTGATAAGGGTGAAACCAAAATAATGGTTTGGGCCCTAATCCTAGTAACTCTCTTCGGTGTCTCTAGTGAAACTCAACATAAGGGGTAACCTCTTACTAAGGGAGGTATACAAGCATCCCTCATATTATCAACTTTTTTTTATTTCTATTGATGTGGGTCTTGTGAACCAACCAAAGTTTAGATGAGGTAGACTCTAAAAATTTAGGATCTTAATGGAGGTGGAATCCAATCCAAATAATTAGTTTTAGGTATGGGTTAAACAACCTTACGGTGGAATAGAAAGCTGAGTATGTAGGTTACTAATCAGGTTCACTTATAGTGAAATGAATCCTAATAGAGAAATCAAATCTAAGTGAGTGAGATGGATGGGTGATACCTAGTCTAGAGTGTGTAGATATTAGTAAAATAAACTTAAATTTGAGGTAAGTTTAAAGAATAAAATAAGGTTATGTGATCTCAAAGGGTCACTTCCTAAGTTGGTTTCTTAGTGGACAAGTGCTCCAAAACTAGTGTTTACTACTTACAGATGTTGCACACTCACAAGTAAACACAGTGATGAAGTCTAGGGAGGAGTGTTATAGGAAACTTGGTGGTCTAAAATTAATATTTCATCTTTTAGAGTTACTATTGGACACCCTTTATTGAAAGGTTATAGCTCAAACCATGAAGGTGTTTAAGGTATCTATTGTACACACTTTAGAAAACTAAATAAAAAGAAAGTATTCATACACACAAAGAATAATAACATAGTTTAAACCAATTTATTAACAATATATACTAAATTTAAATAGTGTTTAAACATTTATATCTAGCATACATTGCTAAAACAATTAAAATTTATACATAGATTTTTCACACTTCAAATTATTGTATTATAAAAACTAGAAAAGCAAAAACTTAATATCATATGAGTAGAATGAGAAAACACTAATGTAATTGCATGTCAATCAAAATTTGAATTATTATTATATTGATAATATCTTGTAACCATTTGGAATATGAGATTAAATAATTATATAGACTTAGGGAGCAGACTCCTAATCCTCCAAGTATATGTGAACTCACAGTTACATGTCATAGTTTGAACCTCAATTATAATTTTAGTCTCAAAATTGTAGGTTTTTTTATTCTTATAGTTAATTATATTTATGCAAAATTAGTTTGAATATGTAAGGAAATTAAATGTGTTCATGGTTAAAAATAGGTCAAACAACTTTACATATATGGTCTAAGTGTAAGTAAACTACAAGCAAATTGTGCATGTATAAATACAAAATTGGACTTTGACTCAAGGTTGATCAGGTGCTTGGATGGATGATGAGGTTGTTGGAGTGACAAAATTATTAGTCTCTTCCAAATAGTATTATTTTTTGTTCTAGATGTTATATTGATATCTAATTATATCCATGTTAAGGAACAAAGGCCTATGTACCCTATTCACTCACTCCAAGAGCCTTGCATGTTTAGATTTGGTAGTCTTAAAGTTAGATATAAAGATCTCAAATTCAATGAATTTATTCATAGAAAATTTTTACTTTGCCTATATGTCTTCTATGTCTTCCATTATATATCCTTCTTAAAGTTATTTGAATCTTGCTATAAGAGCTGGTCAAAATTGGCCCTGCTAATGAGTCTTCTTGTGAAATACTTGTCCTGAGAAATCTTTAGTTCATCCAAAATTTACCAATTTATGGTATCATGTTATATAAATTTATGCATCAGTACCTAAACCACACAAATCCACTCCTTGTTCTCTTATATTCTGATGACCACCAATCTGAGGACAATGGTGGCATTTAATGGTGCCATAAAGTTTAAATGTGCATATGCCTTATTGGTTGTAAAAATAGTAAGGAATCTTAGTTTATTCTCATATATCTTCAAATATTTAAATAATTTGTTGGTATCTACTATTTGGGGTGCTAATTCTTCCCTTATTACACTAATATCATCAATAGTATTGTATACTTTGGATGTTGCACTCTAGACATGCATCTCAATTTAGACTAGAACATGAATAGTCTTTTATTGTTATCTTAGTTTTTCTAGTTATTTCTCTAATTATTTATATTCCATTTCATTTCCTTCATAAATTTCCACTAGAGAATCTTTGTGTTTCAAAATAAGATTTGAAATCCTCTATATATGGGAATTTACCTAGATTTTTTTTATCTTTCCTCTTGGATAAGGTGAACATTTCATACCTTTCCTCTACACTAATTACTCTTCTAGTATCATATTATAGATTCCTTTTCCTAACCTCTTTTTATTCCTTGTATATTTCTAAAAAAATATACTCATATTGGTAAATTTAATAATCACAAGATTAGGCCTTTTGTAGGCCTCTGACTATATGTTTATTGTCGACTATGGGAGGACTAGTTGGGATGGGTCCATGGGTTGAATATCTAAATCTATAGTCTCAACCAATATATAAATTGATGTTTTCTTTATATTTTCCTCTAAGATGGGATCAAGGAGTGAAGACCATATGATTTCAAACTAGTCCACTCCACCATATTATGGTAATGGATGGAATGTGTATACTTTCCTTTTTTCTTCTCAATATTCCTAGTGGTTATTACATTCATCTCTTAAGAATGGTTAGGAGGGGGAACTGGTAGACTTAATTATGTATACGCAACATGTAATTATGGGGTTACTATTTCTCCCCTTACTTTCTTTGTGTCCTTCTTGGTTTTTATCAGGGGGGGTGGAATATTAGTGGAAGGGAAAGCAAGAGGGATAAAATGAATGGATGTGGGAGGAAAATTTGGAGAAACACCAACTGAGGAAGTAAGAATACAAGGGTAAAGGATATATATTCTACCTTTAAAACTAATAGAGTTGGTTGAACAATAGGTTGAATAGGATCAACCTCCACTTTGGGGAGAAAGAGAGGAGACGAGTATGAGGGGTGAATGTAGTAGGACTAAATGAAATAACTATAAAAATAAAAACATGGAAAATAATAAGGGTAATGGAAATTGGAGGGGGTGTTGGATCACCTAATGTTTGATGATGTAATGGTGCCTTTCCATTTGAGTCCTAGAGGATAAATAAATTTTTTTATTTATAATTCTACCTCCTCATTATAAATATCCTCTCTAATTACCTCTTGTTTATCTAGCTCAATTGATGGTCCTTCCATGGTTGGGATTTGTGAAAGGAGCTGAGCCCTTAGATTCCATGTATACTAAATGGTTATCTCAGGAACTATGGAAGGATCTAGTTAGGTGGTTTATTTAACCATAGTAGAAACATCTATAAATGATGAAACATTACTTTTGGAAGGGCCCTCATAGTCTAAAGAATCAAAGTATATGGGCTCATCTTACTTTCCCCCCCAATGAGGTATCTATCACTCCTGGTTCATTCTTCACTGTTTTAAGTTCTATAAGGTCTATTTCAAAAGATTTCCTTTGTTATCTTATTGGTTGAGTAGGCTAAATAGTATATAATTTATAAGTATCTCATCCTTCAGTTGGTGGGAGTCTAGTTCATGTCTCTTGCATGGAAAATGAATGGTCCCTTTGAATAGGTGTTAAAATGTCTTGATTTAACTAAATTGATTGTTCCTTTTCCAATGCATGAACATCAATCTAATAATTTATGAACAAAAATACATGATCATAGGGATCATTTTCATATTCAATTCCCAATCCCTTGATGTGTTTTTCACCTATCCATGGGGATCTCAATCCTTATGTGGTAATGAAGACAAGTATTAGTACTCTCCATATTTCTTAGCCTCATAGAAGTGATTTTGATTGGTGTAGCACATTATTACAATAATTATGTGAGAAATGTGAAGGTAGGATTTATTTTTCTTGTGGATGTCCTTGTTGATACCCAACCATAATTGGTAGGGTATTTCCTATTCTACCAACTTATCTAAGACACACTTGGGGAGGTGTAGAGGTGTAACCTTATGGCTAATGACCATGATTATTGTGTAGCCAAGGTATAACCAGTAGTATACATTGATCAATAATTTATCTATGATGTTCTTTGATATACTAGGCAAGAGGGACTCATGGATGGCCCTCCATAACCATGGTTAAACATTCTTAGAAATACATATAATATTACAATTATACACATATATGTTCATTAAGGAGTAATAATCACAAATAATATTATTTATATAGTCTAGAGGGGGACTCAAGATTGAGCCATTGTGAATGTATACTATCCCTAATACTACGTCGAGAAAGTAAGACATCATGTCAAAGTGACGTCTTGTACTTATGTAAAATTTTCTCTAGTAACTTTGCTATAATCACTTCTCCTAGAGCAAATGTTAATTTTGATGTTCTTAACAATTCAAGTAATAAAACCCATTCTAGGTGGAGAAATTGAATGCTTGGAAATACAAATAGCTAATTCAATATGGCCATCCCAATTTGGATTATCATGCTAAATTTTGTTATTGGTGTGGGCTACTTGTCCTTTAAATTGATTATCTCTCTAGGGAGTGTAAAATTTTCTCTAGTAACTTTGCTATAATAACTTCTCCTAGAGAAAATATTAATTTTGATGTTCTTAACAATTCAAGTAATAAAACCCATTCTAGGTGGAGAAATTGAATGCTTGGAAATACAAATAGCTAATTCAATATGGCCATCCCAATTTGGATTATCATGCTAAATTTTGTTATTGGTGTGGGCTACTTGTCCTTTAATTTGATTTTCTCTCTAGGGAGCATCCAACTTCTAAGTGTCTTTTCAATAGAATTATATTTCTTCTATGCTACTACTATATGCATATTGTACATGACATATAATACAGGAAGGGAGAGGTACATTTGAAATGTACCTCTAGAGATGCATACTATACCCATATTGTGTTCTAGATGATGGAGGTGTGCTCATCTAGATATCTTACCTATAATGAATAAATCTCTCAAGAGGTTGATATAGGGCATGAATTTTGGCTTTACAGATATGAATTATAACCCTTATCACTTGAGTAGGATGAGGTTTGTGTACAATTATCATTGGGATGGAATCAAGTTCTCTTCATGCATGTGTGCGCCAACCTAGTGAATGACATCCCATAATGATGAGTAGTTGTTATAGTCATTAATAAATATAATAGGTTCAAAGAGTATATCCATGTACTTAGTAGATTATTTTATAGAAAATCTTGAAGGAGGGAGAGTTCCATGAAATTCCCTAGATGAGGATGCCATTGTTCTTCAATTAATCTAGTACTTATCCATTTTGAAATTTAATTACTTATATCTCTTGAGTATGTTTTTAATTCAAATACACTAGTTGATATGTCTCTATAATAAGAGAGTAAGTTAATTCACAAGTTATCTCAGATCGAATGGGCACATCATCATTTAAACTAATTTGATATCGATTTGGCATTGATTTCCAATTATTGCACCATTAATGTCCAAATTTTGTAACTTTGATTTTTTTCTCAAGTAAAACTTTGACACTTCATTTTTTAGGTATGACACATAGGCACCCTTAAAATTTAGTAGGAGTGTCACATCATTACCCTTTACTAGGTGTCATTTCATCTCTTCTTTGGATTTAGTTTATCAAGAAATGATGCTTTTGGTAGTCAAAAGTTAGGATTCAGGATATAACAATTTTATGAGGTAGATAAGTATTCTAAATTTATAAATAAAATTTTCACTTGAGTGGGATGATTTCTATGGCTAATTGTAACTATGCTAGAGATAAGTTCTCTTCATGCATGTTTGCATCAACTTGTTGAATAACATACCATAATGATGAGTAGTTGGTATTGTCATTATTGAATATAATAGGTTCAAAGAGTGTATCTGTGTACTCAATAGAATATTTTATGGATAAACTTGAATTAGGGAGAGTTCCATGTAATTCCCTAGATAAGGATTCCATTGTTCTTTAGTTGAGTTGGTACTTGTCCATTTTGTAAGCTAATTACTCAAATTTCCTAAGTATATTTTTAATTCAAAGACACTAGTGGTTAGGGTTGTATCATAAGAGAATAAGTGAGTTCAAAAGTTAGATAAAGATTTAATGGGAAGGTCATCATTAAAATTGCTTCAATATAGGTTTTGAATTAATTTATAATTCATGTGTTATTAATGTCCAACTTTTATAACTTTTATTTATTTGTTCAATTCAAACTTTTCCTCTTTATTTGGTAGGTATGCCACATAGGAACCATTGACATATAGTAGGAGTGCCACATCATTTCCCTTTTCTAGGTATCATTTTTTCACTTATTTGTATTTAGTTTACCAAGCAATGAGGCTTTTGGTAGTCAAAATTTGGGAATCAAGATATAATAATGTTTTCAAGGTAGATGAGTATTATGAACAAAATTTTAAAAAAAAGTTTTGAATACCTAACTAAGTCAGAGAAAAACACTAACTAGGTATTCCAAAGACCTAAATGTGTTCAACTCTTTCGCTAAACAAAAATTATTAATACCTAAATATCATAGGAATCTTTTGAGCAAAATTGCCAATTTATTTTGTCGAAGACCTAAATGTTTTGGGTAACTTCATCAAAGGATTTTGTTGAAGACCTAGATAAACCAAAGTTTAAAACTTTAGAAACTAGTTTCCCAATGACTATGGATGAAGGGTAAATGGTGAAGTGTTCTAATGCCTATATAATGTGGCTTCCAAACCCATACCCTAAAATCCTAAATACTTTATTCTGAATAAATTCTTGGAAGTAAAATTTTGAAGAATAAATTCTTGTTGGATATGTAAAATGTAGAGTTTTGAATACCAAAAATGTCTCAGAGGAATTTGTTGCACAAAATTACCAAATAAAACTACTGAAAAGAATCATATAAGACCTAATTATTATAGTAATTTGGCAAATTTATGTTAAAAAAAAGTGCCAAAGACCTTTTCTAGTGATAAGTAGTTCTGCTAAGGAATTTCATCGAATACGATGACCCAAAAACTACATATATGTAACTTATAAAACTCATTAGTAGTTTATTCTAAAAATACAAAAGTTACATTCATATGTATAATGAATAATGGAATTAAATCAATAATTAAGGTCTTTATTTTGGAGGACTTTCAAGATAGGGATATACTCCAATTCTAAAGGATAGTGGTTCCCCATTATGATTAAAAATAATGGGGTTATGTTTGGTACAACAATCTTGCCTATTTTTATTCTACATTATCACAAATATAAATATTTATAAATAATAAATTTAATTTCATACTTGTACCAAAGGAGGACTTATACAATATTTTCACTAAGACTTTCATTCATATGATTTCACACACATACTATTAGGATAAATACAAGAATTTTGAGACATATTTAGAGTATTATAATGTAGGTAACACTCAACTATTCAATGGGGAGTGGTTGAGATTAGTTGAACCCAACCTTTCTAACTCATTTTTAGGTCATCTTATTTTCAAAATTATAATCTATGGTTTTGATGAAAAGATAATGAAAACATGGATTCATTCATAGGTATATGGAATAATTTATGTGTAAAAGGTATTTATAGACATGGGTGTAGCAATCTAAATTATCAGTGATACATAAAATCATCTTGTATAGTATTAGTCAATAGTGGCTAGTACTAGTTACCATTTATTTTTAAGCTTCACGAGTAGTGTCCTTGTGGGTTTGTATTATTTATTTCCTAATATAAGACATTAAAAAACTAATACAAAATATATTTAGGGACTATTTCATAGGAAGTGAGTAATATAACCCATAAAAATGGCTAAGTTCCTTATCTCCCCTATTTTCATGGCCATTTCTATTTTTAGTAAGTGTAATCAATATATATTTAGCATTTATATTTGTATATTTTAAGTCCCATATTTTAAAATATAAATTTCAATAGTTTTACCTTATATAGATCACCTAAATATAAAAATAAGTGAATCTATTTGTTGAATTTGGTTATCATCTTGAGCACTAAATTCCCTAGGTATTTTACATCAAGGTTTCATTCTTCATTATTAGGGTTTAATTTTTAGCTTCTATTTCTAATTTCCCTTTAATACTTTATTATTTTATTTTATGGTTTCAATTGATATTATCCAATATTAAAACTCTATATCTTTATGTCTGATCTTATCTTAAGGGTAGGTCTTGTGATTTTATTACTTTCCATTTGAGTGTTTATAAAAACAATTATGCACATATATCTTCCAAAACCTTACATCTTTCATCCTATGAATTCCTTATTTTCTATACAACTTGTGCCTTATTATATTTTTAATTAGTGGACAAATGTAGATGTAAATTATTATTCTTATGTGGCTAATGATAATTCATATGTAAGTGATGATCATACTTGTGTGAATGAGGGGAAATGACTATGTTGATTATGATTATATGCATGATGATGTAAAGGATTGGTATAGTGTTTTATATTTTTAAAATAGTATTTAAATATAATTAGAACAAATTAATGTTATAATTCATGAGATTGATCTTCTTTCCCCTTGATATTTCTATTAGTTATGAATTAGAATAAAAATAAATTAATTAACATATTTTATTCATGGGTTACAATGACCTATAATTATCTTCTTTCTCCCAATATATTAGGACTAGATTAATGTCATAAAATAGAGCTAGTGTATAATTGGATTATCATGTAAGGACTTAGAATAACTATATACCTAGTAAATACACTCAAATGTCAATCAGAACGGGTTAAAAATACTAACCCTATGACATGGGGTATAACTCACACTAGGTTTTAAATATGGGTAAGTGATTTTGAGGATGTAAGTAAATCAAACTATGGATACATGTTTGATAAAAAGGTAAGGTAAAATATTCAACCAAATGGGGATATATTCAACCTAAAGTGATAAATGACAAGCATAAGAAACATTATCTTTGTACCATCTTATTTAATATAAATAAGAGAATTAAAAATTATACACATATATCTAAAAATTAATAATTTAAATTAAATAGCATAGGGATATAAATAATTACCATTTGTGTGGACCTATCGATGCTTCAATCTACCCCTTGGTTTAAGTGTCCCTTTGAAATATATGTTATAGGTTTAAGACCTGAAATGGTAAGATGAATACATAAATATCATTAGTTAGGAACACCAAATACTTATCATATTTATATTTAATGAAACTATAAGATAATACATCCAATATAACTTTATAAACCTCTAAATCTCCCAAATACTAATAAAAGTTACAAATGTGAGTGCAAGCACAATGCATGAACATGATATATGTTTTAGGAATGAAATTATAAATGGAAATAAATAACTAGGTAAGGGGAAATTATATACAGAGGAAAGAGGAAATTATAATCAAAGGAGTTAAAACTAATAGTATGATAGTATGACATAATAGTATGCAAAAATCTCTCAGAAAGTATCACGAGTCAATCCTTTCCCAATCTCAGTACCCTTTAATGTGCATACTCATAGATATTTATGTGATGGCAAGCCATCAAAAGATAATTTTTTTTAATTTAATAAAATGAAATATATCAAATTTATCCATATGCCTCACCCAAAGTTCATCACATATCACTAGAGTGTAATTTTGGATGGCGTTTTAGGATAGAAACATAACAACATAAATATCATAAAAAATTTAAGATTTAAAATAACTAAAATAAAATGAAAAAACATATGTTAACTTAAATTTATGATTATAGATGTGATGTTTCATGTGTTGAATATAATATAATGTGCCCATTGGTAATAATTAAAGGTCGATGTGTAAAATAAGATGAAAATCCAAACCTTTTTCACACACAAAAAAGGGAAAAATGCACCTAAACATTCTATATCTCACTAGGAATATAAGTCTTATTTATGTTCATGAAAAGGACCCAAGGTAAAAAAATATATGGGAAAAATATGGAGTCTAATGGTAAATAGATTTAAAAAATCAAAAATAAAATTTTAAAATATAAATAGGTAAAAATAATTTCATTTGTGTGATTTCTATTTTTAGAAAAATAAAAGATCTAAGTGTCCAATAATATAATTACAAGAGGTGATGGCTCAAGTAAATAAAGGTGGAAATTTATGAGGTTGAATCATAGTAGCAACTAGATTCATATATCTAGGATGTGTAAGTAATGTTTTATTTTGTCATTTTTAATAAAAAATAATTAGATATAGGAATCAAGGTGCTAAATTAAATCCATGTAGTGAAAGAGGAAAATATAATCAAAGGAGTTAAAACTTATAGTAAGGATAGTATGAAATAATAGTACGAAAAAATATCTTTTAAAGTATCACGAGTCAATCCCATCCCATTTTGAGTACCCCTTAATGTGCATACTCATGGATATTGATGTGATGATAAGACACTACAAGATCAAAGATTAGTAATTTAATAAAATTTCATATATAATATGTATATATATGCCCCACTTGAATCTCATCACATGTCACTATAGTGTAATTTTGGATTTTGTTTAAAGGATAGAAACATAACAACATAAATATTATAAAAAAAACTAAGTTTTAAAATAACTAAAATAAAATGAAAAAAACATATGTTCACTTAAATTTATGATTTTAGATGTGATGTTGCATGTGTTAAAGATAATCAAAGGTTCCCATTGATAATAATGAAAGGTGGATGTGAAAAATAAGATGAAAATATAAAAATTTGTGCACACAAAAAAATTTAAAAAAATGCACCTAAAAATTCTCTATCTCACTAGAAATATAAGGCTTATGTATGTTTGTAAAAAGGACCTAAGGAAACAAATATATGAGAAAAATATGGAATCTTATGTTAAATATCTAAAAAAATCAAAATCAATTTTTTTCCATATAAATAGGTAAAAATAATTTCATTCATGTGATTTAAATTTTGGAAAAATGAAAGATCTAAGTGTCCAAAAATAGAAATACAAGAGGTGATGGCTCAAGGACACAGAGTTGGACCTTTATGAGGTTGTATCATAGTAACCACTAGATTCCTATATCTATGTAGTGTAATTAATGTTTTATTTTGACATTTTTAATAAAAATTAACTAGATATAGGAATATATGTGTCAAATAAAATCTATGTAGTGCAAGAGGAAAATATAATCAAAGGAGTTAAAACTAATAGTAGTGATAGTTTGACATAATAGCATGCAAAAATATCTTACAAAGTGCCACAATTTGACCCCATCCCATTCCCATTACCCTCTAATGTGTGTACTCATGGATATTAATGTGATGACAAGACACTACAATATAAAAATTAATAATTTAATAAAATGACATATGTCAAGTGTATACATATGTCCCACCTAAAGCTCATCACAGTCACTATAGTGTAATTTTGGATGGTGTTTTAGGATAGAAACATAACAACATAAATATCATAAAAAAATTAAGATTTAATATATCTAAAATTAAATTGAAAAAACATATTTTAACTTAAATTTATGATTATATATGTGATGTTGCATGTGTTGAATATAGTATAAGGTTCCCATTGGTAATAATGAAATGTGGATGTGTAAAATAAGATGAAAATCCAAACCTTTTCGCACACGAAAAAAACTAAAAAAAATGCACCTAAACATTCTCTATCTTACTAGGAATATAATGCTTATTTATGTTCATGAAAAGGAACTAAGGAAACAAATATATGGGAAAAATGTGGAATCTCATGGTAAATAGCTAAAAAATCAAAATTCAAAATTTTTAATATAAATAGGTAAAAATAATTTCATTTATGTGATTTCTATTTTTGAAAAAATTAAAGATCTAAGTTTCCAAAAATAATAATACAAGACGTGATGGCTCAAGGACATAGAGGTGGACATTTATGAGGTTGTATCACAATAGCCACTAGATTCTTATATTGAGGTAGTGTAATTAATGTTTTATTTTGACAATTTTAATAAAAATAAATTAGATATAGGAATCTAGGTGCCAAAGTAAATATATGTAGTGAAAGAAGAAAATATAATCAAAGGAGATAAAATTAATAGTAATGATAGTATGACATAATAGTATGAACAAGTCTCTCACAATGTGCCATGAGTCAATCCCATAACATTTTTAGTACCCTTTAATGTGTGTACTCATGGATATTGATGTGATGAGAAGACACTACAAGATAAAAAATTAGTAACTTACTAAAATGACATATATCAGGTGTATACATATGCCCCACATGAATCTCATCACATGTCATTGTAGTGTAATTTTGGATGGTGTTTTAGGATAAAAACATAAAAACTTAAATATCATAAAAAAATTAACTTTTAAATTAACTAAAATGAAATGAAAAATAATATGTTCACTTATATTTATGATTGTAGATGTGATGTTGTATGTTTTGAAGATAATATAAGGCACCAATTGATAATAATGAAATGTGGATGTGAAAAATAAGATGAAAATCCAAACTTTTGCTCACACAAAAAAAAAAAAAAAATGCACCTAAACATTCTATCTCACTAGGAATATAAGGCTTATTTATTTTCATGAAAAGGACCTAAGGAAACAAATATATGATAAAAATATGGAATCTCATGTAAATAGCTAAAAAAATCAAAATTAAAACTTTTTAATATAAATACTTAAAACTAATATAATTTATGTGATTTCTATTTTTTGAAAAATGAAATCTCAAAGTGTCCAAAAATAATGGTACAAGAGGTGATGGATCAAGGACATAGAGGTGAACATTTATGAGTTTGTATCATAGTATCCAATAGATTCCTATATCTATGTATTGTAATTAATATTTTATTCTATCAGTTTTAATAAAAATGAAAAAGATATAGGAATATAGGTACTAAAGTAAATCTATGTGGTGCAAGATGAAAATATAATAAAAGGAGTTAAAACTAATAGTAATGATAATATGAAATAATAGGATGCAAAAATCTCTTTCAAAATACCACGAGTCAATCCCATCCCATTCTTAGTACCATTTAATGTGTGTACTAATGGATATTGATGTGATGACAAAACACTACAAGATTAAAAAATTATTTATTTAATAAAATGACATATATCAAGTGTATACATATGCCCCACTTGAAGCTCATCACATGTCACTATATTGTAATTTTGGATTGTGTTTTAGAATAGAAACATAAAAACATAAATATAATTAAAAATTTAAGTTTTAAAGTAACTGAAATGAAATGAAAAAAACATATAAGTTAACTTTATGATTTTAGATGTGATGTTGCATGTGTTGAAGATAATCGAAGGTGTTCATTGATAATAGTGAAAGGTAGATGTGAAAAATAAGATGAAAATCCAAGATTTTGTGCACAAAAAAAAATCACCTAAACATTCTATATATCACTATAAATATGATGCTTATATGCGTTCATGAAAAGGACCCAAGGAAACAACTATATGAGAAAAATATGGAATCTCATGGTAAATAGCTTAAAAAATCAAAATTAATTTTTGTTAATAAAAATATGTAAAATTAACTATTGAGGTATGTTATTATTGTTTTTTTTTAATATTAATGTTGTCATTTATGTCAAAGGTAAATTGAGTGTCATTGATGTCGCATAACTGATCTTGAGAAAAAACATGATGTTTTGTGAAACCTAGTCTTATCTTGGCAAAGGAATGCATAGTGAATCCTAGTGGAGTAAGTGAGTTGAGTCTTGTGAGAAGATGTGTGGTAGTATTTGATAATTATATAAAATTATTTTGGCATAATAATGAGTCTTAAAGTGTATCTATAGTGGTAGGAAGGTCTCAAAGAGGTATAGTACCTGGTAAGTCTATATGATGGACTATTCCTTGAGTATGAAAATGGATTGTAGGGGTATGGTGATGATAACATGGATTTTTATGAGATTTAAGGTGTAAAATGAAGTTTTATATAATGTGAGATAGGTTTTGAGTCATTCACATGTCTATCATAATAAGCCAAAGGGGTGTGCTCTTCATTGGTGGTTCTCTCATGGACTTAGTCTTAAGACCCTAGGTGGAAGAATGAGGTGTCATGATCATGTTTGGAGGCTTGTGAGCTCATGTGAGAATTAATTTAGGTTTTAAATTCTATTTTAGGTATTTTTATTAAGTATGAGGTCATGGTTTGAATAATAAGGCATGAAAAGTGAAGTTAAGGACTCTCAAGTTCTAGAATGGAATATTGTAGACCCAAGAAAGAAATATTGATGCTCACTGGCACATGTAAAATATCCATGATTTTTTTATCCTTTTAGGATATATGGGGAAGATTCATGTCTAAGATCTCATGGCATTATTTTGTAATTTAAGGGGAAATACTTTATGAATAATTGTTAACACCAAAATAGGTTTTAAACCCTCCTTAAACCCTTATAATAACTTGATGGTGAATATTTTGGTTTTAACTACCCAAAATGGAATCATAGGGATATTATTATCATTTTATGTGTTATATTACTATCCCAATCATCTCAAAGTGGTATTGGTTTTTCAAGACAATGAGTGGAACCTACAGGAAAATGCTTATTTCTAAAGAAGTTGATATAAAATACAAAAGTTAAATAAGACCAAGTATGAAAATTAATGTATAAATAACATAGAGAATCATTATTTATTTACATGGTTTTATTTATAAAATTTATATCTTGTATGTCAACTATTTTTATCACTCATGTTGACCTATCGCTAAACTAGGCCAATAGGGAAACCAGTGAGAAAAACAAGTCAGAGTGAGAATGTATTTAGGGATGAGTTATAGTGGATTAGAAATGGATCAAATTTTTTTATGTTATTTTTAAATTCATATAACTCATTTTTTATATTTTTTATATGTCCTATATTTTATTGAAAATGTTGCAAATGTTGTTCACAAGATGACCTGTTTAGTGAAGAGGTGATAGTGAAGGAGTAGGGTTCAAAGTTTGATCTATATGTTCCATATTTTAAATTATACCTCTATATATTTGTGTTTTTAAATGTTATAATCATATATAATTATCATATTCATGAATAATTACTTATTTAATATGTCTACATAGGTGTTGGAAGTCATGTTCACCATGACTGGTTCTCAAAGTAGAATGATAGTTCTATGTAAGTGAGAATGGTAATTCAGAGGATATATGCACTTAGTTAATGAATATAATTAATATGATGTTATTTTTTAATAAATATTTGACATAAAAAAATCCTTATGTATGCTTTAAATTCACTTTAAGGATTTGATATATGAAATGCAAAATGGCTTATCTAGTTGTGTAAGAATAATGAGAGAGAAGTTTAAGAAATTGGTCTATAAGACCAATGGTTGACACTAGAAATAATGATATATCTATTTTATGATGTTATAAAGTTAATATATGAGATAATAATGTTAATTATGAGTCTTTTGAGTGTTATATGAGTTACAAACATCATTCATCATGACCATATTGATAGGCTTATTGGCAATTCTATATAGTCATCTTATAGAGATGAGATTGAGGTGATTTAGATAGAGTTAAAGAAAACATTACATAATAATATGTTTTATATGTCTATTATTTTCATTATAATTCATTTATATTTATATTTTTTCCTTATTCAATAGTGAAGAGTCAAATGTTCTTGATTGTATGTTGTCAGTGTTTGGCAGTTCTAAGTAAGCCTTTTATAGGAGTATTCTTGAGGCCTTTTGGCCTGTGTGGTAAAGAATAAAGTCTATGGTGATGAATTTAGGTAATTAAATATATATTAATTTTATTTTTTCATGTGTTTATATGTATTTTTTTTTTAATTCTTTAGTTATCTGAGATAACCTTTCTGATAGTGAGAAGGGCTAATAGAGAGTAGACCTAATGGCATAGTTCAAGGAGTCAAAAAAGATAAATGGTGTTTTAGAAATATATGGATGATATCATTGGTATATTTGAAGTGCTTATGAAGTTTTTATTGTTTTTATATAGGCTAAATATGTTTTAAGGGGTCGTAATGGTAACTTGTGCTTTGAAAAGGCCTAATGGAGTTTTGGTCCCTATGAGTGGTGAAAAACATATGTAGTAAGTTTTTATTGTGTGAAAGAATGTGTATTTATCTATTTTAATTGTGATATAATTATTGATAGATTATTATCTGACCAAGGAGGGTGCAATCAAGAATATTTTACTTATACAAGGCATACTATGCCTATTTGGGCATGTTAAGAGAATGAGAGTGCAAACGAATAAAAGGTCACATTGAGGAGAAGGATAAGGTTATGAGGAAAAATAAAATAGTGGATATAAAAAATTATGAACATATAATATATATTTTTGATGTGGATGATAATGTCAGTTGACCTGATTAGCCTAGTAAGAGGCATATTGAGTGAGTGAGCCTAGAAGTTTGTTTGAGAGGGGTAGAAGGTTGAGAAGAGTTGAATGAATGTATTTTTGATTAAGAGAACATAATATTTACATAAAATATGTTCTATTGATGTATGATAGAAATTAAAATATAGATATTAAAGATAGAGAGCTAAAGAAGAGGTCACCATCCATTAGTTGATAAACAAGGTGTCTTGAGGTGATCAAGTTTATCTTGGCTGAGTTGGTGCTTAGTCAAGAGGGAGTGGGAGATTATTTTCATGTTGTAGCTTGAAAAATCAAAATTTAATTTTTTTGGTTATTTCTAAGTCACTTATGGGGTTGTATCCCCTTTGCAAGTTAGAGCTAGCTAAAGGACTAGTTGAGTTAGTACTTGACTAGTGAGGGGTTGGTTCTCCTTGTGGGGTTGGTGCCTCAGTAAATGTTGATCCATTAATTATAGGATAAGAGAAAAAAAATTGTGTCAGTGGGTTTTATCCCCCATGAGGGTTTCCCACATATCTATTATGTTCATGTGTTGATATTTGGCTTCATGTTTATGTGATTGCTTCTTTATACATTGTTTGATTATTAGATTGGTTTGAAATACTAATGAATGATCTATGGAATTGAAATTAAAGTTTTTACACTAATTATTCCCCCCTATTAGTATTTTTACTTCCAACATTTAGTATCAAATCAGGACCTTTGATGAAGGTTTGATAACGTGAAGGTGATCTTAGAAACATAAAATGGCTAGGCTTGTGAAGGTGAGTTGTAAAATTAATATGTTTATCAGCTTGTGGAAGAAGAAAGATTGGTGTATGATTGTTAAATATTGTCAAATTTTTCATGAAAATAAGGTGTTTACATTAGCATCAAAACAAAAAGAGAGAATTTTAAGAATGAGGTCTTTAAGTAGTTTATAGGTCTAGAAGAGTGATTGGGGAACAAACCAAGATGCATGAATAGGTATAAAGGTGATAAAATGTTTGTATATGATCATGGAGTATTGTTGGATAGTATTAAGGCATGTTATTGAAGGTATATGAGTTGTTAGGATGGTATCAAAGTGAACCTATGGTGTTTGGTGATTTGGTCTAGATCTACACCTATACCTCTCTTAGACCATACCTAGCCTAATGAGACATAATGATAAAATTTCAAGGCAAGAGGAATAGTTTCCAAGGCATGAAAGATATTATGAGAATTGGTATTGGTAAAAAGAGTGTTAAAAATTAATTAAGGATGTTATGAGGGTTCCATAGATGGATTTTTAAGGTTATAGTGTTTCTCTTGATCTTTTGGAGTGAAAAAAAGGTACCATTATAGATGAGAGGAGCTAGACCATCATTAAACATCATGGAGGTATGGCCAATTCATAATGTTTATGAATTTATTATGTATACTTGACAAATCAAACTTGGTCAAATGGATATATGAAGATGTTTTTTTAGTTCCAAAATCCTTCCATAAAAATTTGATAGCTTGATGTATTCTCTAGCTCAAGTTATGAGCTTCAAAAGTTGGTCTTATGTTCAGTGATGTGCCATTGATTGTCAAATTTTTGATTTAGTAAATAGTAATTGAGCATTCAAAAATCTAATCATTGGGATTTGAATTCAAATGATTGTGCATAAGTTTTTGGGACCTGAGACCACTCTTTTGCCTATAAAAACTAGGGAAGAGGTCAAAACTTGTTGGTATAAAAAGGAAAGTTGAACTAGACTTATTATAGATTATCCTCATAGTGATTTGGAGATTTGGATGTTCATACAAGTGTATTTATTATGGATCAAAGTTAGAATTTGTTATTTATGTTATTTCCTTATGAACCTAGAATGAACTAAGAGTGTTTATATCCTTTATAATGCACTTGAAATGGTGTTCTAAGTGTTTTATGGTGTTTTTAACTCATTGAATACTTGTCCTATGCATTGTATCAGGTTTTGAAACATGATTTTATGCAATAAAATCATCATGGTAGTTGACTATGTTTCAAGGACTTTGATTTTGGTTGACAAGAGCAAATTGTTGAGTTTTTTGGTGATTTGTTTACCTAGGTAGATTGTTCAAAGTAAATAAAGATGTTCTTGAAGTCATTTTGCTACATTATATGCTTTATGTATGGTTAAATTGATCTCAGTAATGAGGAACATGCTCAATACTCAAAATATAGAGGTAAGAGGGTTTATAGTCTTCATGTGATTGTAAAACCTAAATGTGTATTAACATGGTAAATGACTCTATTATGGCCTAGAAAGCTTAGTGAAAACTATATGGAATGAGTAAAATGTTTCATTGAGAAGATATAATACTTGTAATGCATGTGTGAGCTCAAGGTGATGTGTAAGAAGCTAAAATCAGAACAAGGGTGTGAGAGTTAAATATTAGTCTACAAGACCAATGATATTAAAGGTAGATATTGTTTTCTCATGTGATCTAAGGCCCTGTGGTGTTCTAAGAGTGATATGATAATTTTTTTTGTGGCTTGAGAATTTTCATGAAGTTCTAAAAGTGATCATTATCCTATATCATTGCATGAATCTTATAAACTTAAAATAAGATAGTTATGGTGTTCTTTTGAGTTTTTGTCATTGAATGTAATGTTTATTTGATATCAAAGTGACCTCATAAAGTCATAAGGGATAGGTTGTCATATTGACAATATGTAAGTTCCATGAAGAAGATAAAAGTGATTTGAAGATGACAAGTGTTCTAAGTTTTGTCAAAGGGTCTTGACTGAGTGTGTAAGCTGATTCATTATGAATAGTATCATGAGGTTTTATTGTTATATATGCATTAATATGATGTTAAGGTCATAGATATAGAGGGTCTTGGTGTATATGTCTTGAATAAGTTCTCATATGTCTAATAATCATATCACAAATTTTTGAGTGTGCTTCTAATAATTGGTATCTTTTGAGAAGGCCATGTGGGCCCCAAAAGGATAGTTGTTGCATAAAATGTGTTGATTATCATTGGCAGCCCATATATGGGTGAAGTTATCTTCATTCAAGGTATGGTATTATTTTATTTATTTATTATAAATAGTTGGTTTGTGGTTTCAAATGACATGATATATGTGGAACATGGAGTTAGGGGGAGCTAACTCAGGTTTATTAAGAATATTGAAGAGAAGTAGGTATGGACAAAGGGGGAGCTTACTTGTTCTATGAATGGTTAGGTCTAAGGATCATTGGAATATGTGTGGATAAACTTGTGATAATGTATATGAGCCTTTTTCATTAATGTCAAAGGGGGAGGAAAACTTGACTAGAAGAAAGTCCAACTTAGAGAGATGAGATTGATCTACTAGGCTAGAATGTTTGACATCAATGACAAAGGGGGGGATTATTGAGGTATGTTCCTATTGGTGTGTTTATGGAATTAAATTTTTTCATTTATTTAAAATTTAAATTGAGTTTCATTTATGTCCTAGAAGTGATCTTGAGAATAAATATGATGTTTTGTGAAACCTAGTCTTGTCTTAGCAAAAGAATGCATAGTGAATCTTGGTGGAGTAAGTGAGTTGAGGCATGTGAAAAGATGTGTGGAAGTAGTTGAGAATGATATAAAATTATTTTGGCATAATAATGAGTCTTATAGTGCATCTACATTGTCAAGAAGGTCTCAAATAGGTATGGTACTTGGTATATCTATATGATGGACTATTCTTTGAGCATGAAAATGGCTTGTAAAGGCATGGTGATGATAACAGGGATGTGTATGAGATTGAAGGTGTATAATGAGGTGTTATAAAATGTGATAAATTTTTTGAGTAAGTCACATGACTCTTAGAATAATCCAAAGTGGTATGCCCTTCATTGGTGGTTCTCTCATGAACCTAGTCTTAAGACCCTAGGTGGCAGAATGAGGTCTCATGATCAGGATTGGAGGATTATGAGCTCATATGAGAATTAATTGAGGTTTGACATACTATTTTAGGTATTTTGATGAATTATAAGTTCATGGATTGAATAATAATGAATCAAAAGTGAATTTAAGGACTCAAGTTTTATAATGGAGTATTGTAGACCTGAGAAGGAACTTTTCATGCTCATTGGCACATGGAAACTATGCATGGTGTCCTAAGCCTTTGAGGAGATATATGGATGGGTCATAGCTAATATCTCTAGGAATTATTTTTGCATTTGAGGGTCAATACTAGATGAATAATCATTAACACTAGGATAAGTGTTAAACCCATCTTAAACCCTTATAATAACATGATGGTGAAGATTTTGTTTTTGAGTGACAAAAATGGACTAGTAAGGATAGTTTGATGATTAGAGGTGGTAGAGGACTCTCACAAGCATCTCCAAGTGGTAGTGGTTTATTAGGATAGTGAGTAAAACCTATAACAAAATGTTTATTTATGAAGAAATTGATATAAAAGACAACATAAACATTAGACCAAGTATGTAAATGAATGTATGTAGAATCTAGAGAATCATGATATATGCCCATGGTGTTAGTTGAACAAGTTCTAACCTCTATGTCAGCTATTTTGGTCACTCATGTTGACAAGTCAAAGTGATAATGTGTTTAGGGATGAGTTGTAGTGGATTAGGAATGGATAAATTTTCTTGAGTTGTTATTCAATACTAATACCTCCTATTAATATTGGTTATATCTCCTATAGTTCATTTCAAATGTTGTAAATATTTTTCACAAGATGACCTGTCTAGTGAAGAGGCGACAATGGAGTAAGGTTCAAAGTTTGATCTATATGTTCTATATTTTCCATTATAACTCTATATATTTGTGATTTTAAATTTTATAAGGATCTATAAGGATCATATTAATTCATTAGGACTTATTTACTATGTTTACACATGTGTTTTAAGTCATGTTCACCATGACTAGTTCTCAAAGTAGAATGGCAGTTCTATATAATTAAGTGATAATGGTAAGTTGGAGGTTATATCCACTTATCTCATGAATATCATGAATATGATGTTATTTTTTAATACTATTTGACATATACATTATTTATGTAATTTTTATAACTTAAGTACTTGAGATATGGAATCCAAAATGGTTTATTTGGTTGTGTAAGAATAGTGAGAGAGAAGTTTAAGAAATTAGTTTGTAAGACAAATGGTTGACAATAGAACAAATGATATATCTATTTTAAGATGTTACATAGGTCATATATTAGATATTAATTTGATTTATTATTCTTATAAGTTTATATATAGGAGTTACAAACATCATTCATCATGACCATATTGATAGGTTTATTGGTAGTTCTATGTAGTCATCTTATAGAAATGAGATTGAGATGATTTGGCTAGATTTGAAGAATATATTACATATGAATATTTTATATAGGTATCTTATGTTAATTATAATATATTGAGAGTCATATTTTAATATTTTTCAAGAGTGGAGAGTCAAATGTTCTTGACTATATGTTGACTATGTTTGGAAGTTCTGAGTAAGCCTTTTATAGGAGTATTCTTGAGGCCTTTTGGCATGTTTAATGAATAATAAAGTACATGGTGATGACCTTGAGGTAATTAAATATATATTAATGTGAATTTTTTATTTTATTATATTTAAATTTTGGTTTTATGCTTCAATTATGTGAGATGGGCTTTCTAGCAAAGGGAATGGCTAATGGAGAGTAAACCTAATGGCATGGTTCAAGGAGTCAAATAAACTAAATGGTGTTGTAGACATATAATTATGTTATGAATGGTATATTTGAATTGTTTCACGAATTTTTTTAGGCTCAATATTTTCCAAGGGGTTAGAATGGCAACATGTTCTTTTAAAAGGCCTAATCGCATTAGGTCTTAATTAGGTCTAATGGGGTTTTAGTCCCTATGAGTGGTGATAGAAATATGTATTAAGTTTTTATTGTGTTAAAGGTGTTTATTAATATATTTTAAGGGTGATATTATTATTAATATATTCCTATATGACCAAGGAGGGTGAAAACAAGAGTAATGTACTTATATAAGGCATAATAGGCCTACTTAGGCATGTTAAGAGAATGAGAGGGCAAGTGAATAAAAGAGTACATTGAGGATCATAATAAGGTTTAGGAGGAACCTTATAATAGTGGATAAAAAAAATTATTAGTATATAATATATATTTTCCATGTGGATGATAAGGTTAGTTGACCTAATTAGAATAGTAAGAGGCATATTGAGTGAGTGACCCCAAAAGGTTATTTGAGAGGGGTAAAAAGTTGAGAAGAGTTGAATGAGTTGATTGTTTATTAAGATACCATAATATTTACATTATATATGTGTTCCTAATTTATTATAGAGAGTATAATCTAGATAGTGAAGATAGAGAGTTGAAGAGGAGGTCACCATCCGTTGGTTGAGCAACAAGGTGTATTTAGGTGATCAAGCTTGTCTTGGCTAACTTGGTACTTAGTCAAGAGGGAGTGGGATATAAATTCTAGGTTATATATTATATAATTTTACTTTAAGTGTTTGGTTTGGTTAAAATTAACCTATGGGGTTGGAGCCTCCTTATAAATAAGAGATTGCTAAAGGACTGGTTGAGTTGGTGCTTGACTAGTGAGGGGTTGGTGCCTCACTAAATATTGATCCATTTAGTATAGTACAATATTCCACATGGTGTTTCAATGTGTTTTATCCCCCATGAGGGTTTCCCACATATATTTTATGTTCATGTGTCGATATTTGGCTTTATGTTTATTCTTACTTCTCTATGCATTTCTTGATTACTAGATTAGTTGGAAAGACTAATGAATGATCTATGGAATTGAAAGTAAATTTTGTAATCTGATTCAACCCCCCCCCCCCATCTTAATATTTTTACTTATAATAATAATTTCATTTATGTGATTTATATTTTGCATAAATGAAATCTCTAAGTGTCTAAAAATAGTAGTACAAAAGGTGGTGGTTCAAAGACACAAAGGTGGACATTTATGATGTTGTATCATAGTAGCCACTAGAGTCCTCTATCTAGGTAGTGTGATTAATGTTCTATTTTATAATTTTTAATAGGAATGAATTAGATATAGGAATATAGGTTCCAAAGTAAATCTTTGTAGTGTAAGAGGAAAATATAATCAATAAAACTAATAGTAATCATAGTACGACATAATAATATGTAAAAATATCCTAAAAAGTACCATTAGTCAATCACATACCATTATAAATACCCTTTAATGTGTGTACTCATGGATATTAATGTGATGACAATCCACTACAAGATAAAATATTAATAATTTGATAAAATGACATATATCAAGTGTATACATATGCCCCACATGAAACTCATCACATTTCACTATAGTGTAATTCTGGATGGTGTTTGAGGATAAAAACATAATAACATAAATATCATAAAAAAAATTAAGTTTTAAAATAGCTAAAATAAAATGTAAAAATCATATGTTCACTTATCTTTATGATTGTATATGTGATGTATGTGTTGAAGATAATAGAAGGTGCCCATTGATAATAAAAAAAGTTAGATGTGAAAAATAAAATTAAAATACATAATTTTTCACATACACACAAAAAAAAATGCCCCTAAACATTCTCTATATTACTAGGAATATAATTCTTATTTATGTTCATGAGAAGGACCTAAGGAAATAAATATATGGGAAAAATGTGGAATCTCATGGTAAATAGCTAAAAAATCAAAATTAAAAATTTTCAATATAAATAGGTAAAAATATTTTCGTTTATGTCATTTTTATTTTTATTTTAAATTAAAGCTCTATGTTTCCAAAAATAGTAGTAAAAGAGGTGATGGCTCAAGGACACAAAGATGGACATTTATGAGGTTGTATCATAGTAGCCACTATATTATTATATCGAGGCAATGTAATTAATGTTTTATCTTGACATTTTTAATAAAAATGAATTAGATATAGGAATATAAGTGCCAATGTAAATATATATAGTGCAAAAGGAAAATATAATCAAAAGAGATAAAATTAATAGTAATTATAGTATGACATAATAGTATGCAAAAATCTCTCGCAAAGCACCATGAGTCGATCCCATGTTATTATCAATACCCTTTAATGTGTGTACTCATGGATATTGATGTGATTACAAGACACTACAAGATCAAATATTATAAATTTAATAAAATGACATATATCAAGTGTATACATATGCCCCACATGAATATCATCACATGTCATTGTAGTGTATTTTTAGATGGTGTTTTAGGATACAAACATAATAACATAAATATCATAAAGAAATTAAGTTTCAAAATAACTAAAATGAACTGAAAAAACATATGTTCACTTGAATTTATGATTTTATATGTGATGTTGCATGTGTTGAAGATAATAGAAGGTGCCCATTGATAATAATGAAAGGTGGATGTGAAAAATAAGATGAAAATCCAAACTTTTGCACACATTAAAAAGAAAAAAAATGCACCTAAACATTATCTATCTCACTAAGAATATAAGGCTTATTTATGTTCATGAAAAGTACCTAAGGAAACAAATATATGGGAAAAATATGGAATATCATTTAAATAGCTAAAAAAATCAAAATTCATGATTTTTAATATAAATAGGTAAATTAATTTCATTAATATGATTTCTATTTTTCAAAAAATGAAAGATATAAGTGTCCAAAAATAATAATAAAAGAGGTGATGGCTTAATGATATAGAGGTGGACATTATGAGTTCGTATCATAGTATCCAATAGATTCTTATATCTAGGTAGTGTAATTAATATTTTATTTTGTCACTTTTAATAATATTGAATTAGATATAGGAATCTAGGTGCCAAATTAAATCTATGTAGTGCAAGAGGAAAATATAATCAAAGGAGTTAAAACTAATAGTAATGATAGTATGACATAATAGTATGTAAAAATCTCTTACAAAGTACCATGAGTCAATCCCATCCCATTCTTAGTACTTTTTAATGTGCATACTCATGGATATTTATGTGATGACAAGACACTAAAAGACCAAAAAATAGTACTTTAATAAAATGGCATACATTAATTGTATACATATGCCCCACTTGAATCTCATCACATGTAACTATAGTGTAATTTTGTATGGTGTTTTAGGATAGAAACATAACAACATAAATATCATAAAATAATTAAGTTTTAAAATAACTAAAATGAAATGAAAAAAACATATTTTCATGTAAATTTATGATTGTATATGTGATGTGAAATAATAATGAAAGGTCGATGTGAAAATTAAGATGAAAATCCAAACTTTTGCACACACAAAAAAGAAAAAAGAAAAACCTAAACATTCTCTATCTCACTAGGAATATAAGGCTTATGTATGTTCATGAAAAGGACATAAGGAAACAAATATCTATAAAAAATATGGAATCACATGATAAATAGATTTTTAAAAAATTCAAAATTCAAAAATTTTAATATAAATTGGTAAAAATAATTTCATTTATGTGATTTATATTTTTGGAAAAATTAAATATCTAAGTATCCTGAAATAAAAGTACAAGAAGTGATGGATCAAGGACACAAAGGTGGAAATTTATGAGGTTGTATCATAGTAACCACTACATTCCTATATCTAGGTAGTGTAATTAATGTTTATTTTGTCATTTTAAATAAAAATGAATTAAATATAGGAATCTAGGTGCCAATGTAAATCTATGTAGTGTAATTTTCTCAACAAACATAATATATATATATAAGATTATGATGAATATTAGATAGTTATAAGTTTTCAAAACAAAGTGTTGGCCAAATTTGGCCCACATAATGATATTTTTCCTAGGAATGGGTTGAAAATATGAGTAGATTGCTGGATGGAATGAGTGGACTAACGATCACATATAACTTTCAAAGCTTTTGAAACACTTTATGTAAAATTAAAGTGTAGTTTGTCAAATTTGGAGGAAGCAGGTTTCCATGGTGGTCATAGCATTTAGGAACATGAAATAGTTTTACACAAGGCTCATAATTTCATTTGAGCCTTAGAGATTCAAGAAAAAGCTCCTTCCACAAGTATAAAAGAGCTAGACCATCATATATATAACATGCAAAAAAAAAATGTCAATATGATTGCATAGTTAATAAATGCACTTGGGGAGGCTCTCAGGCTAATAGATTACATGAAAATTAATTTCTTCATACCAAGATCATCCTCTATAAATTTGGTGTCTTGATGATCTTGTTATCTCAAGATATAAATCCTCAAAGTTAGAATTTAATGATGAGACATTCATGGGGACATCAAGTTAAAGCTATGGAAAATATATATTTAAATTCAAATATCCATAGGTTGAATGCAAATATGATAGGTGTTAAGATCTTGGGAGCTTAGATCATGGATCTAATGGTGTGAGCTCAATTTAGTGGGTCTTAACAATATCAATGACTCACATTTGATCATAAAAAGTATATATAATAGTATGAGCTCATGCTAGTGGGTCTTGAATATCTAATAGAGCATATTTGATCATGTATTAAGAAATAATGGTGAGCATCAATTTAAAAAATTAAAGGATCTTGAGATCAAGGGAATGGATGATAAGTGTCAAAAGTGCATTAGACTAGAAAAATATCTATGACTCATGTTAACTCATACCAAGAGAGATCAATGGTATAGGTAAGTTCAAGGAATCAAAAAGCTAACAGTAGGATCCTAATAATGAAAAAGAGTTGATAGATGGCACATTATGAAAAGCTCAGATTAAGATCAAAGGTCGATATCAAAATTTGAAAGCGAGGGACTTTAAATGGAGAATGAATTCAACTTAGGTTGATCTAGGTTAAATGTTTTAAGGGAATGCCATTAGGAATACAAGTTAGACAAAGTATTTTACCACCCTAAGTAGGTATAATACATAAATTCAAGATCAAACATGATCTAAGTTACCAAGAGCAGACCCTGAAAATCCATCTAATGCCATTAAAGCCCTATTAAGATTTTTGAGAGCTTCTAAATGTAGTTTTTAAGTCTCATTCAAACTCAAGAGGCCCTAGCATATAGACCTTAATTTTCAATCATGACTATATGAAATCCAATAAGGTGATTGGTTTTCATCCATAATAAATTATATTAAGGATTTAGAAACAATGGTAGAAAGATGACTATGCAAGGAATGCTAGAAACAACATCAATGAGAAATATCAACTACCTGATAGCATAAAGAAAATTAAGCATTATTAAGGAATATAGTAAAGGAAATTAATTCAAAGGAGATAAAGGAGGATTTAGGCAGCCATTTTGGACTACGTGTAGTGGAAATATCGTGCTTCATGACCAAATAGTTATAGTGGCATTAATGCTTTAATGATCTCAAGGTATCTACATGATATTGGTCATTATGACCCCTTTTCCACTCTGCCACACATTTTACCCATCTCTATCACCCCCTTTTATTCTATAAATATAGGCTTCTAAGCCTCATAAGGGATCCCTCAACTTGAGATAGTGAAGCTCTGCCAAAATCACTTTGTAAAACTCTTTTGAATAAATATAAGATAATTTCATATTATAGTTTAATGCTAAGTTTATTTTAATGAAGTTTGATTTACAAAATGTATGTTGTATATTCATCATCTGTAGGTCCTTCATGTACCTTGATTTAATATTGTTAGTTTCTTACAGGTTGTGTGAAGTGTTAGCTAGTGAGGTTTCTCTTGAAGTGTCATAAGTCTATAATGTATTACATAGACCTATCTCTTTATATCCTTCAAGTTGAAAGTATTTTTTCAAAATTCATATAAAATACTCATGTTTAGAACTCTATCATAGAATATAATCAATTCTTATCCCCATTGGATTAATTAGTAGTCATAAAAGTGTCTAAGCTAAGAGTGGATCATTAAAAATTTGGTGCATCACTTCTTTTAGAATATATTTTCATTCATGTATTTTCTCTCCCTTTTCCTCCCAATAGTATAGTTATAGTAAATTAACTATATTATTATATCAGAGGATCTATCCCCATTAAAAATCTTAGAGGTCTGTCCCAAGATTATGTAACCCATAGCCTAGGGTCATTCCCATATTGGACTACATTTGAGAAAGAGGACCTGAACAATCCTTTGCTCGTCTAGGGTGCAATCTAGGCCTCCAATAGTTTTGGAATGCCCATTGGGACTCATTCTCTTTTTCACACCAAATTTAGGAGTTGAGAATAATTATTTGTAGTAGAGGGGGACATCCACCATCATTAGAAGATAAATATTATCCAAGTTACAAAGTTCATATCATCATCCAAATAAGACCTCTCATGCCAAAGGTGACTAGAAGGTTAGCTAGTAAAGGTATTCCCTTTGAATTCATTGAGATACCATCTATTTCATATAAAATATCAAGATTCAAATGGATAGGTGCTTATCCCCAAAATAAATATTCATCTCTTGGTCATCTTATTATTTTAAGTAGTGCAACCCCCACTATATAAATCACAATTCCCATAATTCAATATTTTGTACCCTTTAATGGTAGTATATCTCTTAATATTCAATAATATGATGAAATCATTACTTCTTGTTTGAATATTTTACCATAATTTATAAGATAAAACTCCTCCACCCCTGTAGAGAACATTGCTAACATTGCAAACCTTTGTTCATTACAACACATTACTTAGGATAATATAGCCATGAGACCACTAGCCACATCCTTGAAAGTCAAATCCCTAAAATGGTATATGGGTTTATCTCCTACCTCAATCAATACTTGAGATGAGTTTGGTGAGTGCCTATATAAACATTTTGAGGATAGAAGTGACTATTTATCACTTGTTGAACAACTTACCTCAATTAAGAGGGCACCCCAATAATTTATGGTTGATTTCAACTATAGATTACAAAAGACTAGGGATATGATCCTATTCATCATCAAACCCACACCCAATTATTCTTTTATTTACTATTTGAGAGAATTGAATTCAGACATTGTTGTCATGATCCAATATATGGGCAGGACAACTCTACCTAGGGCTTATGAGATATCTATAAGGGTAGAAAAATATTTGATACAAGTAGTAAAACTTATGCCAAGACCTCTCTTGCCACATTTTCTTGAGATTCAACCAACCCCCCTACCATTTCTCCATTGACCAGTCTAAATAACCAATCCCAACCCGAAGATGGTCAAGTGGAAAAATTTACAAGGATTGAGAACTTGTTGAAAGCATAAAACAAAAAGATAGTGTCTCTAAAGAGATAATAATATACTTCATATAGGCCATACTAAGGTCCCTTCCAAGACCAATACCATACTAAATCCTAAAATAGGCCCCCTTATCCATCAAATTAATAAGGCCAAGGTCAAATTACTCAAGGTAGATCTTATAATAGTTACAACCCCATAACTATAAGTAGCTCAAGAGCCTTGGTCCCCACACAAAACAACCTTTCATAATAGGGTCAATGGAAATCACGAGGGTAGTCCAATGAGATGGTATTGGATACAAGTGGAGAAATGTATCAGTTACCATTACATCATCACAATATCAAATTTAATAGCAAGGATGCATGGGTAAGGCACTATCTAACACCATGTGCATAAAATTTCAAGAAGGGGAGCATATGTTTTAGCATGTAGAAGTAAACATGGGGAAGACTACATAAAGGATAGATAAACTAGTTACAATAAATATAAGGGCTAAGAGGAGGATGTTGTATGATAATTTGGGTAAACCTAAGACTTCTTCAGTGTCTCCACAAGTCAATCAATATCCTTTAACTTAAAATATAGATGTTAAAGCTTCTAGAACTCAATAAATACTTCAATATCATTAGCATTAGTATAAGTATCCTTGTTTTCCTCATGTCACTCAAGTGCTAAGAGATAATTATACTTCTAAGGTGAAAATCAAAGGTACTAGTTTTCCTTTCAATATTAGGGATCATATGAAAAAGGCTTATGCCACTATTTCTATGTATGATTCTCTATCTATTCCAAGATAGAAAGAAATTATTCAACAAGATATCTCCAAACCTTCTCATGTGAATAAGACAATTGATAAGGTGAATACTATTTTTACAAATAGTAGTTAGCCTAGTCAAATTCAAGTTCTTAGTCAAGATTCTAGTCAATATCAAGTTCATAATGTTGTTCATTTCCCTAAGGTTGTTAAACCCCCTCCATTATATTTTTCAATCATCATAGGGGACTGCTAGTGCATAATTTTATGATAGATTTACGTACTTCAACCTCAATTATGCCTTAATCCATAGTAGATAAACTTGAGCTTAAGTATGTACCTAATGAAAAGGGTGTTCTCCAGTTGGATGGTTCCCCCACTAGAATAGTAGGTATATTAAAATATCTTAGGATCATATTGATAGATTAAATGAATTATGTCATCACTCTAGATGTAATGGTTGTAAACCTACCCCCATATTTTGCCCTATGCCTATCTAAGGACTTTATTACAAAAATTATGGGTTATTTGTCTTATAATTGATCATACATGATTTTTAAGACTAGATATGGGACCAAGGTCACTATTATGTCAAAACCTATCTCTAGGTTCCACCTAGAGCCCTATATGCCTAACCTTGCAAATGTCAATTATACCATATTTGTAAAAGATGAAAATTTTAGTGAAAAAGAGACTCACGATCATATTAAAGGAATTTTATACCTATACTTGGATGAATGGGTATTTTAAAATCATGGATTTTATCCCTATACTAATATTGAAGAATCAAACTTAGGGGTGTATTGTATGCATGAGGAGGGTGTTGTTATACCTTGCCTAACAAACACCACTCAAGAAGAATATGGTCTATGGAATCGATTATTTGATGGATCAAGGTCAAATAATGGTAGTGGGGATAGATCCATTTTGGTTTCACCATCAAAATATAAGTAATATTTAGCTTCAAGACTTCAATTTAGTTTTACTTCAAACATAACTAAATATGAAGCCCTTCTGCATGATTTGTAAGAGGCAAGAATAAAAAGTGTCAAACTTATTCAAGTCAAGGGTGATAGTGAGACTATTGTGTAATAAGTGAGAGTCATAAGTGAAGTCAATAAAAATCATTTTAAATATTACAATCATCATGTATGATATCTCATAGAGGACTTCTTGGAATTTAATATATAGTCCATACCAATAGAGGTAAATCAACATGTAGATAGGCTTGCAACCATTACATCTTTGTATGAGATTTTAAAAAGACTAAAAGATAGTCAAAGTAAGGACAATATAAAGGTCATATGTAGGCTAATTTTATCTGATAATGAGGTGATTTGGTAGGTGTTTAACAATGATGATCAAATTGTATGTTTTTTGATGCAATAAGCAAAATTTGATGATAAGAATATAAAAAAATTCCAACATCAATATGATTATCAAATAGTGTATCTGAGATATAAAAATATACCTAAGGGGCTTATGACATTGGAAAACATATTCAATTAATATGACCAAGGGAGAAGAGGTAAGTCATGTATCTCAACCAAGGAGGAACATTATGAAAGGATAGAGATCTTAAAAGTTAAATTGTTGAAGTTAGGAAATATTAATACAATAGAAGAGAGAGATGCATTTTTTTCATTATACCAAGAGTTATCTAATGTATTTTCATGGGAATATAAGGATTTTAAGGGTTTTTATCCCAAACTTACATAGCATACCATTGAACTAGAGAGTAATGTAAGATTAATTAGGCAGAAGCAAAGGTCAGTCAACCCAAAAGTGGAGGAGTTGATGAGAAGGAGTTATTTAAGTTAATTGAATCAAATATAATATTCCCCATCAAACATTCCTCATGAGTGGAAAACCTTGTGTTGATGAGGACATATAATGGGGAAATATGTTTGTGTGTTGACTTTAGGGACCTCAATAAGGTGTCCCTAAAATACCATTACCCACTACCCTCAATGGATCAAATTCTTCAAAAGGTGTTAGGTTTTCAAATATTATCATTTCTTGATAGCTACTTGGGTTATAATCAAATTATGATCAAGGAATAATATAGGCATAAGACTACCTTCACAACAAAGTGGGCCACTTATGCATATATGAAAGTGCCCTTTAGACTATCCAATACTGGAGAAACTTTTTAGAGGACAATGGAAGTTACCTTTGAAGGTTTTATCAATGACATAGTGATCATCTACCTAGATGACATCACTATTTTCTCAAAAAACCTAGTTGATCACATTTATCACTTGAGGTTAGTATTTGAAATCTGTAGAGATTTTGTTATGTCATTGAATCTAAAAAAAATGTATATTTGGTGTTCATAAGGGTAGTTTATTAGGCCATATAGTTTCTAAGGATGGTTTTTACATATATCCTAAAAGAGTTGGGTCCATCTTATCCTTACCCTTGCCTAAGCATAAGAAGGGTATGTAGAGTTTCTTAAGAAAGATTAATTTTATAAAAAGGTTTATCCCAAGCTTTGCAAAGTTGTTCAAGCCTCTTACTCACATGCTAATAAAATGTAAGGAGTTTACTAGACCAAAAAAGGTAAGAGGAGTTTTTAGGCCATCAAGGAGGCCATTTTTCATGCCCCTACACTTCTTAATCCTAATTTTAATAATGGATTCTACTTATATTCCTTCTCTACATTAGATGCAATCTCTGCCATGTTGATGTAGTAGAATGAGCAAGGTCTAAAATAAACTATTACTTTCTTTAGTCAGGCCTTAGAGGGGTATGAGTATAGGTATAGCTTTGTATAGAAACATGTTATTGTATTAGTGAGAGGTTTGAATAAATTTAGGCACGTGGTCTCTAATAGTAAGATCATACTCATGGTGGTACACACAAGTATTAAAAAGTTTATACTCAATAGAGACCTCAATTAAAAAATAGTTTGATGGGTCACAAAATTCTTGGATTATGATCTTGAAGTTAGAGCAACAAAACTTATAAGGGGTAGAGGGTTATGTGAACACCTTGCATCATAGATAAAACAAGATAAATATAAAGTGTTGGTAGTCCATGATATCCAACAAGCAACTACTAGATAACACACCTTTCAATTAGACACATGATATACTCAAATTTATTGAGTTAGGCTAATGTCCTATGGGACTAGATAGAGCCAAGAGAAGGAACTTCCATTTTTAAATTATAACTTATGTCATGATAGATGGATTACATTTCAAGAGAGACATAGGAGACATGATTTTGAGGTGTGTGGAATCATGCCCAAATAGACAAGTTGCTTGAGCAGTTCTATGATGGTCTAACTAGTGGGCACTTTGTTGCCAAGACCATAGATTCTAAGATCATTAGAGTTGGGTAATTTTGGCCCATAATTTTTAGAGATGCACACTCATGGGTAAGGAGATTCCAAAAATTCATAATGTTTATTAGCAAACAAAAACTAGTTTCCCTTCCCTTGTAACCCATACAATTAGAACAACTCTTTATGCAATGGGGCTTAGATTTCATAGTGATGATACACCCCTCTTTAATTAAAAGACATAATTGGATCATTATAGATAAAAACTAAATGACAAGTTGGGTTAAATAAACTACTCTCAAGGAAGTTAATGAAGATTTTGTTTTGGACTTCTATGATAGTCTTGTGACCAGATTTAGTGTGCCTTCTACAATTATTTCTAACATTGCATTGGCTTTTAGAAGGAACAAGGTATGTGAGTGGGATATTTCACATGGAATTTATCTCAAGGCATCCTCTAACTATAACCCATAGGTAAATGGACTATAATAGTCCATAAATAAGAACTTGTTAAGGATTATCAAGAGAACTATAGAGGATAGTCAGAGGGAGTGGCATACTAGGCTAAAGACTACCCTATAGGTAGATAGAATGACACCTAAGAAATTTACTGGACACTCCCCATAACTTAATATCTATTTAAAATAATCCAAGCTTCTTATTTCTCTTGAACTAACTATATTAGAGATTTCACACCAACTTGAGCTATTTGAGGATTATGCTATGCAGATAAAGTTGAATGAGCTAAGATAGTTAGAGGAGACAAATGAGATAAGATAGTTGGAGGAGACAAAGGACACTAATATTCACATTATGTGGTCTTATCAGCACCAAGTGAAGAGGTTATTTGATAAGATATCTTCCTCAAAGACATTCCAACAAAGTGATATAGTCCTCAAATGGGATGTTGACCATACAAAACTAGGAAAGCACTTCAAGTTTGATATTATTTAGAGTGGTCCTTATGTAATAATAGGTTTAAATGAGATCAATGCATTTGATCTTGCTAGGTTTAAGGGAGATATCCTTCCCATCCCTATCAATGGGAAGTATATAAAATTTTGCTACTAGTTTTATCTCATGATCTTTGTACATAGGTAGATAGGTTTGTCTTTACCTCCAAGTGCCCTTACACATTATTCTATTTGTTATTTTTATGTTATTTAGGTAGTTTTTTGGTTTATTTTGTTTATTTATTGTTTTTTTGTGTGTGTTTCATTACTTCAAAATGTTTCAAGGAGTTAATCAAAATCCTTCTCTAAGTAATACTTCATTTGTCTAGTCATCATGAAAAATCTTGATCTAATTCTAATTTCCATGACCAATAGGCTGATAAAGCTAACTAAGTTTCCAAAAAGGTTAGCCAAATTTGACCCACATAAGGATATTTTACCTAGGAATGGTTTGAAAAAAATGATCAGAGTTCTAGATGGAACGAGTGGTCTAAAGATCACATACAACTTACAAAGTTTTTGAAACACTTTAAGTAAACTTAAAGTGTAGTTTATAAAATTTGGAGGAAGTAGGTTTCCATGGTGGTCATGGAATTAAAGAACATGAAATGGTTTTTCACAAGCCTTAGAAGTTAATTCAAGCCTTAGAGATACAAGAAACATCTCCTTGCACAAACATAAAAGAGCCAGACTATCATTAGCATGACATGCAAAAATAAATAGGTCAATATGATTACACATTTAATAAATTCACCTGGGGAGCCTCTCAATCCAAAATATTGCATTGACATGAAGTTATTTATTCCAAGATCATCCTTTGCAAATTTGGTGTCTTGATGAGCTTGCTATCTCAAGATATAAAGATTCAAAGTTAGACTTATAGGATGATATGTTCATGAGGACATCAAGTTAAACTTGTAGCTAATAACTATTTGAATTCAAATATCCATAGGTTGAATGCATATATGATAGGGGTTAATATCTTGGGAGCTTAGATCATGGATTTAATGGTGTGAGATCGAGTCAGTGGGTGTTGAAAATATTAATGATTTGTATTTAATCATATAATGTAGATCTAATGGTCTGATCTCATGTTAGTGATTCCCAAAGATCTAAGGAGCACATTTGATCATATTTCAAGATCTAATTTTGAGCATCAAGTCAAAAAGTTAGAGGATCTTGAGATCAAGTGAAGGGATGGCAAGTGTCAAAAGTGCATTAGACTAGCAAAAGATCTATGGATCACATTAATTCACACCAAGAGAGATCAATGGTGCAAGTAAGGTCAATGAGTTAAAGAGCTGACAATAGGATCCTAAGAATGAACAAAGTGTTAATAAATGGCATAATATGAGAATCTCAAATCAATATTGATGGTTTATATTAAAAGTTGAAAGCTAAGGACTTCAAATAAAAAACAAATTCAACTTAGGTTGAGCCAAGTCAAATGTTTCAAGGGGATGCCATGGAGGTAGAGAAGTCAAATAAAGGGTTTCACCACCCTAAGAAGTTAGAATACATAAATTTAATATCAAATGTGATCTAAGTTACTAGGAGTAGACCCTGTAAAGTCATCTAATGCCATTAAAGCCCTATTAAGCTTTTTGAGAGCTTATAGACATAAGATTTATATCTCATTCATACTAAATAGGCCCTAGCCTACAGAACTTCATTTTCAATCATGAATATATTAAAACCAATATGGTTATTGTTTTTTATCCATAATAGATCTATATTAAGGATTTAGAAGGAATGGTGGAATGGTGATTGTGCAAGGAATGTCAGAAATAAAATCAATAAGAAAGATCATGTAACTACTTGATAACATAAAGAACATCAAGTATGATTAAGGAAGATAGTGAAGGACATTAATGTAGAGGAGATCAAGGAGGATCTAGGTAGCCATTCATGACTATGTGCAAAGGAAATATTGAGTTTCATGACCAAACAGTTATGGTGGCATTAATACATTAAGGAGTTCAAGGAATCTGAATGATCCTAGTCATTATGACACCTTTTTTACTCTTCCACACATCTTCACCATCTCTATCACCCCATTTTATTATATAAATATAGACTTTTAACCCTTGTAAAGGATCCCTCATCTTGAGATAGTGAAGCTCTACCAGAATCACTTTGTAAAACTCTTTTGAAGTGACAATTTTAGATTCTAGTTTAATGCTAAGTATATGTTATTGAAGTTTTATTTATAGAATTTATATTTTCTATTAATAATATATAGGTCCTTCATGTACATTTCTTTAATATCACTAGTTTCTTACAAGTTATGTGAAGTGTAATCTAGTGATGCAGGGGAATCCTAGAATGCTCAAAAATGATTTAGAAGGTGTCTTAAGAAGTTGCTAATTTGAATTTGAGTTCAAAATGTGTTTTCCCACCAAAAGTGAATTTCAAATTTTCATAGTGTTTTAGTTAGCCTAAGTGAATATGGAATATATTTAATTGAGAATAAATGTTGTAAATGACCTTGTTGGTCTCTTAAAAGGTCCTAATATTGGTTTTGAATACATATGTGATATGAATGTATGAGGTCAAAATTTTTTGTTGACCACCCTATGTGGGTTTAGTGTTTTTGAGAGTTTATTGATGAAAACAAATATTATTTATCTTGTTTTGAAATTTTTTTAATTTATAGTAAGGATATATAGTGATTATGGCTCGTAGGAAAGAAGGATAAGGAGAAATAGGGCTGACATGAGAGGAAAAAAAGAAGAAGGTCTACAAAGGTAGCTTGATGGAATTTATAAGTTTTTATTTATATTGAAATAAATATTCAAATGGTTATAATATTAATGTAGTTGGTGTGTCTTGTGGATATTTGATTATCTATACATGAAAATATTTTACTCTCAGAATTGAGAACAAGAGTATGCATTTATGGATATACTTGCCCTACATATTTGTCTATCTCTATGTTTATACTCTATGATAAATCATTAGTTAATGAGAAGGATTTTTATAATACTTTTTTTGAAGGACTTGGTGTCTTGTTTTTTCAATAAAATTCCATATTGGATTCAAGATTTTTGAGTTTATATCTAAACAAAGATACCCTGATTTATGAATAAGAAAGGTTGTGTAAACCCTATGTTGGTTTTCAGTTGTCTCAGTATAAGGCAAGAATTTGTCTTTGTAATATATTAAAAATATATTTAAATATTTATTGGATGATATTATATACCCTATTCTCTAATATAATTAAAAAATATATATTGTTGCTAAGACTCTTAAATGGACAGACTATGTTTCCCTATTTTGTGCATTTTACTGAGCATACAAGCTATGTGTCATTTATATAAATTAAAGGGAATTAAATTGGTGTTGTACCAAGTATTATTAAATATTTTAGGTTTTTTTAATAGAGATAAATCATCATTTAAACTATCAATAAGTCATTAATTTACTAGACATTCTGAGATAACCCCTATTTCTTATATGTTGCTTTGAAAGATTAGATAATGTGTTTTATTTGAGAGAAGGAATGGATTAAAATAGATATTATTGTGTCTTTAAATGATTATGTATTTTATATTATCTATTAAATTCCTTCTTTGATACTTTTATTTTTTATAAAAGAGAGTTATTCACATATACAGTTTCCTAGACCTGTAAATAGTCATTGGGTGTGCATAATCAAATGCATCTATGAGTATAAAGGTGTAACAAAGGTTAAGGGGAGACAATTTAAGGATTTTAAAAGTTAAAAGGAGTTTTAATAGACATAATTAAGGTGGATTTGGGTTTTTAAACCTCATAAAGTGAAATTTATGCCTATTAGTATGCTCTCGAACTTCAAAATGGCCTATAAAGACTAGATTTAGGGTTTAGGGTATATAAAGAGTTATAACCATCCAAAATGTCCAAAACCTTTTAATAAAAATAGAAATTATTTTCCCTAATTTATTATTGTGGGTTTAAAATGTGTAAAAAGTGAATGGTATGGATTTGAGGGACTGAGTGGGTTTAAGCCTAGAAGAGACCTTATGAGATAGGCCAAAGAAGGAAAGGGTATGTGTGTGAGGAGTGATATTGAAAAAATATTTGATTAATATGAATTAGGATAATGGGTTTCCAAAAAGGTTAGTATTTTACCTTGGATTATTGTACTTTTCTCAGACCAAGGAGCTTTGCCCATTTGGAAGGCTAATTAGGGAGCTAGGTAAGTCTACAGGCATATAACTTTACAAAGGAACCACACCTAAATTTTGTTTGTAAAATAATATTTATAAAGGGTACTCAAAAATATATTTTTTTCCATGAATATTTTTTTACAAAATAAAATAGAGGATTTATCCTAAAATAGGGTTAGTAGCATGTGAAAGCAAAAGAATGAATTTTGAGTGAAAATAAAGGAATTGGATGATAAAGGTGGATGATATGATTTTAAATAGTGTTTTAGATTGTTTTAAGTGTTTTTTAAACCTTTTTTAATATGTTTTTATGTTTTAGTCCTTTTGGACAAGATTGGCTTAGTGTTTTCTAAGGGAAGCTTTGCAAGTTTGCAAGCAATGTGAAGGGAATTGTAGGCTATTGGTAAGAGTTATGAATTAGATAGTGAGGTTTATCTTGAAGTGTCATAATTACATAGTGTATTAAATATACCTATTTCTTTTTATCCTTTAAGTTTCAAGTCTCTTTCTAACCTTCATACAAAATACTCATATTTGGAAATCTGTCATAGAATCTAATCAGTCCTTGTCCCCATTAGATTCATTAGTAGTCATAAAAGTGTCTAAGTTGAGAGTGGATCATTGAACATTTCGTGAATCACCAATTTTAGAATATATTTTCATTCATGTATTTTCTCTCTCTTTTCATCCCAAAAGTATAGGTTTAGTAAAGGATCTATATTATCATATCAGAGGAGCTATCCTCATTAAAAATCCTAGAGGTCTAACCCAAGATTAGATAACCCACAACCTAGGTTCATTCCCATGTTGGATAAGATTTGAAAAAGAGGACCTGAACAATATTTTGCTCAGCTAGGGTGCCATCTAGGCCTCTAACACTAAGGTTAAAGACATTTATTAGGGCCAAGGAAAAAAATCACAACCCTTAAAAATTATATCAATGAGAATGATACAGTTGGTAAGGGGAAGATTCAAATATTAGCTGATACCATGGGTATGGACTATTTAATTAGATAATATGTTGGCTTATATCATAGGGTGTGGCTGGTATAGTGGGAAATTAGTAGGATTATTGATACATTAGGGTATGGATAGTATGATTGAATAAATTATGCATGTCTATTGTAGTTAAGTGTTGGCTGATACAATATAAATAGAAAAGAATGGTATATACTATAGAGTATGGCCCATGCAATAGAAACATGTGTTGTCTAGTATTGTAGGGTATGGATATCCATTATAAATGGTAAGGGTAGTCAATATAGTATAGTACTTGTTATTATATTATACAACACAAATATGTATAGTATAGTGTGAACTATAGGTTTTTGGTGTAGTAAAAAATTAATAAAATGAAATATATTATAGAACGTAATGGCTATTTTGGTTTTAGTTACTATTTTGATTGAAAATTTTAGTTTATTTCATATTTTTTTAATAAAATTTTTATTGGGTTTTTTTGTTTAATGTTTTTAAGGTGGATATGATTATGGAGGAATATCAAATCTATCTAGTTACCATATTTTATAAAGAAACTAGAAATAGTAAATAGAGTGAAACTATTGACCCTTGAATTTGGTGGAATAATGGAGATGGTAAGTACATAGCTCATCACCATGTTTTTTGGGGTGATGAGAGAGGATCTTAAATAATATAAGATATGAGCTGGTGGGATACCATAGAGATGTAAATCATAATAAAAGATGTCCACACCATAATGGCAAATCCAATTACACACACTCAAGATGTCTATGACACTCCACAACCAATGGATGAGATACAGGAGATAGCCTAATATACTACATGTTCTAATTTATATGATAATCACAAGCTTATCATATAAATTTTTAAGGTATATGTGTTAGGAATTTTGGATATTTTAAATTCCCTTGTCAAACTTATAACTATATGTTTGTTGTATCATAAGTCAGATGGAATTATGTTGATGTACATTATAGCTATGCCCCAGTATTCACTAGAGTAAGGAACTTTATAATATATGTGAGTTTTAGTATGGGTAAAAATTTTGCATTATTTTATGGTGTACTGAGCTAAGTTTAGTAGAATATGGGTCCCATCATTATTTTTTATGTTTGATATATGAGAGATGTATGCAATCATAAATGCATCAAATCTATAAATCAATCCTAGCTCAGAGAAGATAGATCCTAATTACACTTTTGATTGGGGATATATTATGTAATTAGGAAGATGACCAATATGGGGATTTTCTAGACCCAATTAAGAGATCTCTTAACATTTTAATAATACTAGGGAGGGTTTCAAAGCCTCCAGTCAAGAAAAATCACATAATAACCCTAACTAAGTCCTATGTTTTCATATTTGTTGGGTGAATATTTTATCACCAAAAAAATGGTAACATAATGGTACTTTAAACCATAATGTGATGAGATAAAATATCTCTTCAAGGAAAGGGGAGGATCCCTTCTTATTTCTAACTAAAACAAGAAGTAATTATTTACACTAATTTTATCAAAGTGGGTGTTATCATATCAACCAGATCTCTTTTTCAAAAATTGATGTTCATTTGAAAACTTATATTATGAGTCCTTTCATTTATTATAATTTAGCATGAAAACATAAAATTACTTGATGTAGCAATAATGATTGATATTCAAATTAGTTAGATAAAAGAATAACTAGAATAATACCAACAATGTAACATGAATGGATGGAACAAAGTGTAGCCCAAAATCTTCACCTTATTTCCAAAAAATATAGAGTCACCAAATAAAATAACTTACAGCCCAAAGTCTCCATAGTAAGTCACTTCCAATAATGAACACAAACCCAGTAATGATAATGTAGCTCAAAAGACTTCAAAATCAGCTTCCTAGCACCTTCCATTTTACAGAAATTTCATACCATAATCCAATCAAAATAATAATAAAATATAATGGAAAAGATGTAAGAACATTCCTAATAAACCACAAGTTTTTTCCAACACAAAGATTAAAAAACCACTTTATTTTATTATATTGATGGAATTCAAGATTTACAATATGAACACAAAGTTTCAAAATTTGCTTCTCAAATTTAGTAACATTTCTCTTTTATAGCCCTGGTGATCTTACATTTACAAAATATAATCCTATTATTTATAGATAGGATATATGAAAAAAAATAGGGAAAACATAAATACTTTGAATTTTATAGAGTCTAATTTTACTTAGGACTATGTAATTTTCCTACATGTAAATTACACCAAACAAAATTACGTATGAAAAATTATGAAAATAAACTAAGTGTCCATAGACACAAGAATTTATTCTTTTTTAATATTCTCCAAATATTCTTTGTATCTCTTTAGGGTGGCTCAAACCTCATTATTATCTATCCCGGATGTACTTCTGGAGATGATAAGGACCCTTGTGATGGAGTCCACTAGCTTGATTGACATGCCTTTGCTTTTATCCATGATTCTTTGAAATTTATCCATTATGATTTGGAACTCAAATATCTTGTCAATGGAATCCAATGTGAATTATCCTATTTTAGTTTCTATGTAAACCAGAGAAGTGAACTTTTGAATAACTATCTCCACATGAAGGATCTTTTAAGAATCATCTATCACCTAACAAGGAAGTTTTCTAATATTTTATATAAGATCTAGTCCATTATTAGTGCACATTTCCTTAGCTTCTTCAAGATCCATAATTAGGATTTCAATGAATTTTTTCTTATTTCTCATAGCCTATATATATTCTATAAACTTTTTCTAGCTTGAAATGACCTTTTGCTTAACTAAGAGTTTGAGCTTAAACTAGTCATAATTGAGTCCATGTATGAATATCTTTCTCTATTAATTGCAAGTATTGATTGCATGTCTCAAGTTTTTATTGTATTTCCATTTTTAATTCACTAAAGTTATTCAAAAACTTGAGGGCATAACATAAGTGTTGAGCTCCTTGCATTAAGAATCTTTCAATCTAGGCACTCACTACCTGACCTTGAGACTCAATATTTTCTACCTATTAAATTGTGTTTTCAGTAGCTTCACTTCCAAGAAGCTCTACTAGCTTAGAAGATTGAGTGATCTTTAGTATAACTAAATTTAGTTATTATATACTTTTACTTTGGGTTGATCCTTAATTACTTTGTCCTTACCATATCTTTCTTGCAAGGATGCCCTTACTACCTAAAAATCTTCTTTTGCACTTTCATGTGTTTGCTTACCACTATCAATCCATCCAATTAAATATTTAGATGCTTTGATATCTTCAATTTTTATATCTTCTAGAGGCACTAAAATATCAACATACTTATGACCATAATCAAAGATCACCCTTGATATTATTTTAGCCTTTTTTATTATTTTTGGTTTTATAGGCACACGTTGACCAAAATCAAAATCATTCAGTGACATATCTTGCTTATTCCTCTTATGTGTTTGGTATATTAGCCATGGAGGAAGAGGATATGGATATCCTTGTGTGAAGGATGTCAAGGATTGCAATGTTGGGAGAATATCAATGGTTTGTGAGGTGGGTGGGATGGAAGGTGGGATGGAGTTATTCAATAATGGAATGGATACTAATACAGTGGTGATTATGATAGGTAGAGTTTGTGTTGGGATGGTGAAGGATTTTGTTCTCATTGGCACACTTGATATGGGAGTGGATGAGACTTATGTTGTCAATTTGGAAGATGAGGTGGACATGAACCTATCCATGTCTTGTTGAGTTAAATAAAAATTGGTGGGTGATTATAAAGACTTTGAAGGACTAGGTAAATTAGAAAGGGAATAAAATACCTAATCGAATGTGTTTTGATAAGGAACTTGAAAATGTGTGGCACTAAGGGGTAAAGGGAGGATGAAAAAATAGTCTAAAGAGGCACTGTAGAAAAAATTGGTGTAGTAGGAGTGATAGGAGGAAGAATCAAAGATGCTACCTATAAATTTTCTAATTGAGAAATCTCTACTTAAGAAATCACTAGTAGTGCTCGTGCTTCACTTGTGATTGGATTTTCCTCCTTCTCTACTCGAATATTTTTCTCCCCTATGTTGGTGTCCTTACCTTTTCCTTTAAATTTGATTTTGAAAACAAACCTCACCTTCTATGTTGAGGTAGAGGCATCTTCCTTATTTTTTCCTTAGTTCCTCACTTTCTAGCAGTATCTTCATCATGCTCTTCTTTGGACCTAGTTTTGAATGGCTTCAATCTGATACCCTTTCCCTCCAACCAAGCATTGGTCTTTATAAGAATATGTTGGAATCTATCTCTAATGGAATTGGATTCCTTTATTGACTATTGAATTAGATGAAGAGGGCTTAAAGCAACCTAACTATTCTCATATAATAGGTCTAATGTATTTTCATCATCTATCAATTTTTTTGGAATGTTAGGTAAACTCAAAATAAAAAATTGATCTATAGTGAGATGGATATAATCTATCTTCCTCATGTCTTTTTATATTTTTCACTCTACCCAAATGTCCTCTATCTTGTGCACATGAGTGTAGTTCCCTTTGAGATTTTCTTTCATCATTATATAGTCAAAATCTTCCCTACTCTTGAATTTATTAAGAGTGATGCACTATAATTTAGGTTCCATTTTCTTATCCTTTGGAGTGGTAGTGACTGTATATTGACCAATGCTAATTATAAATTTGAAATTAGGTCTGTGGGTATCTAATTGTTTTTTGTGTACACTCATCATCTACTAATATATATCCATTAAAATTAAGTTATTACTCAGGTATCTGGGAAGCATATAGGGTTGTTCATTTAATCCTCCTAGCCTGATGTAGGTGTAGGTTTGTAATTATAGGAATATACAACTAAACTTATTGACTTGTGCACATGATGCATCTAAAACTCTCTTCTTCTCAAGTTTTTTGTCAAAAATATAAATGTACCTATAAAAAAAGGCATCATTGACTCTTCTATAATATTTCAAGCTCTCATTAAAAGTTAATTGGGGATAATATTCATATAAAAGAACCTTCTTTCTATCACCAAGATTGGTTAATCATCTAAAAGATTTCATGCTAGTTGTAGCATATACCAAATGGAAAGTCATGAATAAATTTAGAGAAGAGGTCACCTCTGAGAGCTTGTGACATATGGCATTATTAATCTATTTCCCCTAGAAGATCCTTTGTTTACCCTTCTTGATAACCTAGATGTAATGATTCATCCATTCTTGGAAAATATTTTATGTGGGCAGCACCTTAACTCTACTCATGAGAGTGATCAAATCCCCAATTTCTTCTAAGAATTCACTATGATAAATGTTTTTGGGCCACCTAGCAATGGAGTGTTGAGGTGTCTTGAGCCATTTGGATTTGATATGAATTTTTCACTTATCAAAATTCTTATCATAATGCTCCTGAGCTGAGTTTATAGTTATATCTGAATACTCCTCAATATTTGAGAGATGGAATATTTTATCAAAATAATCCTCATCAAGCTAAATGACCAATTTTTAATCTACATCCTTGACTAATATGGTTTGCTTATCAAAGTGTGTAGCAAATTTAAAAATGAATTATAAATATTTTGATAATATGGGAAATGCGGTCATGAAATGAATCTCATTATTCAAGATAACTTGCATGTGAGGTGCAATGGGGTCCCTACCTAGCCTCTACAAGAATTCCATCATTTCAACATGGCCAATATTTTTATCTCTAATCTAGTCCACATTTTATTCAATTATATATTAATAAATCACATCTGAAATATGTACTTCATGGCTTTCTTGGTAGGATAATCTTTTTCCATTAATCAGGTAATTGCAAGAGAGAATTTCAATTCTCAATATTAGGCATTTTTTATCTAGTAGGGAAATGTAGAGGTAGATAAAAACTATGCCACTTCATGGGGTAGTAATAAAATTATGTAATTTAGAGAATTTTCTTTCAACCACACAAGATTTGAAAGTTTTAAGTGTAGTCTAGAGAAAATTATTTGAACTACACCCTAGGTAGGTATTTTCATTCAATCTAGATAAAATTCTCTGGTCTACACATGACTTGGGTAAATCTTCAAAGTTGGGTGCAAGTTATAGAATTTTATTTGAACTACACCAAATTTGGGTAGAATGAGTGTACTTCAGAGAAAATTCTTTGAAGTTTAATGATGGGTGGTTATGTGTACTCTAAATAATTCTCTCTAGAGTGTACCATTTGGAAAAGTGTAGAAAAGTGTACACCTCAAATAAAATTCACTAACGTGTAAACATGGGAAGAGTTTATGTTGGAGTGTGCCATGCAAAGGAAAAACTCTAAGGCACATTGAATAATGATTAGGGTTTGCCATGGACATGAGGTAGGGGTTTCAAAACATGCAAAGTAAAAATGAAAGGATGTAATCATAAATAAAAATAGGTAGTAGGGTTTGAAACATGGATTCCAAAAAAAACAATATGGGATGATATGTAAAAACAAGGTTTTCACAAAATAAATGGTGTAAATGAGATGACAAAGATAAAAGATAAAAAGGAAAGAGGAAAAAAGGAAAAAGAATTAAAACCTTACCTAAGATCTGATAAATAGATAAAATCTTTTTATGAAACATAATGCAAACATGTGTATAAGTGATGATTGAGAAGGTGCAGATGGGCTCAAAAAAGGTAGGAAAAGAAAGTAAAAAGTAATGGTGAAAAGTGAAACTATCATAGGGTTAATATATAACCCAATGGTATTAATAACATTAATTACTACTCAGTGGTGAACCCCCCTATAGGGGCAGAGAATTTATTTGGCCCTATATGTGCAGTGGAAAAGAATTTCTCTAACCTTTTACCTTAGGGTGTAGTCCAAAGAAAATTCTCAATATTGCACAATTCTAGCTTGGTGTAGTCTAGAGAAAATTCTTCAGATTCTAGGGGTGAAAAATTCTCTCAAAATATTAACTTTTTGAGGTAATAGAAAAACAAGAAGTCATTGATTGGCCTCATTTTATGTGCCTAAATCTCATGGGCTATGAAATATACAAGTTTTGTCGGGGTTATCCCATGAATTGAGCCTATCAAATTCAAGGATAACAACTAGCTCCAATTGGGGAATTTATTTTAGGCATTCTTTGAAATACTTGATGGAAAGAGAATCTTATAACTCTAAGTGCCTTTCTCCATTATGCCATGGAGTTTGGTTATAGACCAAACTAAAAAAAAAGACTATATATATATATATACATATATATATATATATATATATGCAAAATGTATAAACTTATCTAAAACCTCACTAAGTGAAGAACTTTAGATGTTGTCTACTATAGGGAAATAAGAATGATGTTACATCTTGGTATGCCAAAATAAAACTATGCTCTCCACAAATATAATGAATGATAAAAGTAGCCCTCTATAAGGAATAAATTTTTTCATGCATTCCTTTTGGTTCTTTTCTTTTATCCCACAAAAGAACTAGATCCCCAACTCATAAATCTCAAGGCTTGGATTTCTTATTAAAAATAGTCTTGACTTGGAATTGGTGTTCAACAATGCACTCTACCACCTTGATACATTTCTCCTCTAATTCAATAATAAACATAATAAGCTTATCTAAGGAACTTTCAAAGGTTTCATCTTCAATTGCCTTAGCCAATCTGAGAATGGAAAACTCTAATGTGATGGGCATTTCTGCATTCAATCTATACAAAATTTGAAAAGGATACATACCAATCACTTTCTTAGGAGTGATTTAATCATCCCATAATACATCATACAATTACTTGTGCTAGGATATCTGATTTTCCTCTACCAACTTCCTCATAATAGTAACCAATTTCTTATTACTTTACTTTTCCTGACCATTTCCTTGAGGGAAATAGTATGAGGTGTGAGATAGAATGATCCCATATTAAAAATAGAACTTAGTTATCTCCTAGGATGAAAAATAAACATAATTGTCTATTACTATCTTATTAGGTACTCAAAACCTTGTGATGATGTTCTCTTTGAGGAAGTTACAAACATCTTCTGAAGTAGTAAGTTTGAATGGGATGGCCTCCACCCACTTGTTAAAGTAATAACTAGCCATGAAAACATAACTGTGGCCTACACTTGATAATGGGTTCATGGCACCAATTAATTTAATACCCCATTTCTAAAAAGGTTCTTGAATAACTATTAGCTTGAGGAGTAAGGCTGATAACTTAGGTTTTCCCATAAATTGCTAGTACTTCTCGTATTTGTTAGGGGTGGGAATCCAAGAACAAACACACCTGCTCTGATTCCACCTATTAGGATCTTGCTCCTCAGAAAGAGCACAGTATGATTACCAAATATAAGCAATTAAATATGCGGAAATAACCAGAAACACAAGTAACTAGAATTCACCAATAGCACAGAATATGAGAGACAATACACTATCTTGTATTAACACTTTATAGAAAAGAATACAATAAAGAGCCGCCACACTCTTCCACCTTACAGAGGTTTCCCACGCCTCAAGTGTACAATAATTCTTCTCACACACACTCTCCTACACAAAAAATGGTCCCAACAACCAACTCACACACAGAATTGGTGTTCACCTCACCAACCAGTCAGTAATAACCCTGCCGGTACACCAAGCACTCTATAGCACTTCAAGTTGATCTCCCATGAACCTGCAACCTACAATTCAAAGACCAAACTTACATGTAGATCTCCTATGAGCTTGCAACAATCTGCAACTCAATGATCTTACAACTAGAAGGAACTCTTCCTTTCTATCTCATACATATACAATACATGCCAATGGGTCTATAAATAGATCCCTAACTTAAACAATAACTTAGACTCTTAATTTAGACAATTATCCTCGCAGCCCAAGACTCTGACTGGTCTCAACATGCAAACTCTTCATTCACTTAACTAACTGTCTGTACAACGAGTAGTTCTGGAACACACAGGTGACCGACGTCGGTCCCTGCTTGCCTGGTTCTGTCGACGTCAGCCGACTCCCTGCCGTCACCGGTGGCCTTCTGCACTGGTCACGACCGACGTCGGTCCTTCTACCAACGCTGGTGCTCCTGGATCTCAGCAACCTTCTGTTCCACTATTTGCAAAGGGTTGAAGCTTTTAGCTCCACAACCTAACAATCTCCCACTTGGAGATAAATAGCTGCAACCTGTACCTGTACCTGTACCTGTACTCCATTTAGTTTGTTCCCTTGGCTTTGTATCCCTCCTCAATATCACTCTTGAAGACCAACCACCACAAATCCTATAGTGCAAAACCTATCATCTAAATTACCTGCCACATCCGCATCTACAACCATGTATAAAAAGAACTTGACCCTGCATAGCATGTGCACCTGCTGCTGGTCCCACTGAACTGCCCTTCAGTATTACTTTCCCGGATTGACTCCAAACTTGTGACAACTCCCACTGCATAGGAAAACTCAGGTTTAGTACATACCATGCACCCAACCTCATTATGTGAATCAAGACACCTGTTCTATGAACTGTCCAACCATTGGCGTGCTAACCGGTTTCACACAATCATCCTGAAACAAAGTCAACAAGACCTCCATGTCTCTAGAACACACTCATGCCAAAGAATCTTGTTGCTCCTAGATTCTCCATGACACACACCTGAACTAGCTTTACCTTTAGTTCAGCAATACCTGTATATGTAACCCTGCAACAAGCACATCATACAGAAATAGGATAATGTAGCTAATATTATCTAACCTAGTAAAGAGAAACACAATGATCAAACCTCCAATGCCCTGTAGCTAATACAAGATCATATACCCTGATCTTCCATCTCACGTATCCATTGCCGCTCTTCTTCATCCTGAACATCCATTCGTCTCTCAGTGCTTACTTCCAGCTGGCAACTCTACCCAAAACACCTGTTTGGTTCTCCTCCAAGGAATCACATCCTCATCCATGCCAAGCTCCCACTGTTTCCTGGATCTACCTGTTCTGCTTCTTTAACAACTTCCTGGTTCTATACCATAAGTGAGCAATAAGTAGTGTAAAGAAGGGAAATGACGAATTTAAGAACTTACTTACACCTTCAGTCCTCCATATGGGTGCTTGAGACTCCATGACAACTAGCTGTCCACCCAAAATTTGTCTCAGTGACTGATGCCGGTCACATCTCAGTCTGCAGCTGACCGATGTCGATTCCCTGTGACTGCCACCTTGCCGACGTTGGTTTCCCCTGGCTGACGTCGGTCCTTATCTGCCCCGAGTCACCGACATCGGGCTGCACATAGCCGACGTCAGTCCCTGTCTGGACACTGACGTTGGTTTTCCTGCCGACGTCAGTCTCTATGTTTTTCTAGTGAGACCTGACTTTTTCCTACGAACTCCTTTTGGATCAAACCCTTGTCCAAATCACCCTTGCTCTGCTCAGAACTCCTCTGCACCTTGTGCTTAATTCTATCCATCACTTTCTCCTTGAAAACCAAGGCTTTCCTGTTCTTGTCACTAACATCAAATTCCTCAAGAAATGTAACTTTCTTCTTCTACATACAGAAACCACGATCCATGCCTTCCAAATCCAAAAGCATACTCTTTGACTCAAGAACAAGCATCTCCTTCTTATCTATGTGACCAAGCCTATTAAGCCACATCTTCGAATCTATAGCTAAAGTAGATAACCCAGAAAGAGAATCAGTAATAAAAGTAGATAGATAAAGCGTACCTACTTTCTTACCTCTAGCTACAACAAGTGTACCCTTGGTAACCTTCCAAGAGTCTACTGTGAGAGTTACTGTGCAACCCTCATCACCCAGACTTCTAACAGAAATCAAATTCTGCTTCAGAACTAGGACATGCATGACCTCCTTTAACACCCATGTGTCACTTGTCTGCAATTTCAGCTTCAATTTTCCTTTGCCAACAATCTGACAAGGCTTACCATCCCCTACACAAATTTCTCCAAAGTCTCCCTGGACATACTCATGAAAAAATTCCATATGTGGGGATGCATGAAAAGAGGCACCAGAATCTAAAACCCAAGATTCTTCTTTATCCAAAGAACATACCAAAGCATCCTGTGTAATGTAATCTGCAACATCTGCTTCTTCTCCATGTCCTTCATGCTGATCTTCACTCGATCTGCAATCTCTCTTTAAGTGCCCTTGCTTTCCACATTTCCAGCAGGTTATTCTGCCATACCTGGACTTGGATCTTCTGCCTGTCTTTGACCTTGATCTCCCACGCTCTATCTTCTCTCTTGGCCTTCCTCTGCCTTCAACACTCAAAGCATCTCCTGATGATTCACCTGTGCTTTTCTTGCGTATCTCTTCATTCAAGATCACACTCACAACATCATCTACTTTTAAGACTTTTGAAGGGGACACAATATTAGAAATTGCCATTACCAAACCTTCCCAACTTTCAGGTAATGAACACAAGATTAAGAGAGCTCTAATTTCATCATCAAATACAATATTGACTGAACTTAACTGGTTTACCAAACCATGGAAATCACTAAGATGGATATGAACAGATCCACCTTCCAACATTTGCAAATTAAATAAATGCTTCATAAGAAATACCTTATTAGAAGCTGAGGGTTTTTCATACAAATTTGCCAAAGATTCCATCAGCTCCACTGTTGTCTTACACTGTGATAAGCTAGAAATCACAGATGATGCAAGACTCAATCTAATAGATCCCAGAGCCTTCCGATCAAGAACCTCCCATTCTTCATCCTTCATATCCGAGGGTTTACTAGCAACCCCACCCAATGGTAAGTACAAATATTTCTGATACAGATAGTCCTCAATCTGCATCCTCCATAATTGGTAGTTCTTGCCATTAAACTTTTCCATCTGTAGCTGACTGTTTTCTACCATTGCTCAACTCCCACTCAAACAGAAACCCTGTGAGTAACCTGTAATCAAAACACACTACCCAGATCTAAACCAATCTGTTAGTATCCCAACCAAAAGCTCTGATACCAGTTGTTAGGGGTGGGAATCCAAGAATAAACACACCTGCTCTGATTCCACCTATTAGGATCTTGCTCCTCAGAAAGATCACAATATGATTACCAAATATAAGCAATTAAATATGCGGAAATAACCAGAAACACAAGTAACTAGAATTCACCAATAACACAGAATATGAGAGACAATACACTATCTTGTATTAACACTTTACAGAAAAGAATACAATAAAGAGCCGCCACACTCTTCCACCTTACAGAGGTTTCCCACACCTCAAGTGTACAGTAATTCTTCTCACACACACTCTCCTACACAAAAAATGGTCCCAACAACCAACTCACACACAGAATTGGTGTTCACCTCACCAACCAGTCAGTAATAACCCTGCCAGTACACCAAGCACTCTATAGCACTTCAAGTTGATCTCCCATGAACCTGCAACCTACAATTCAAAGACCAAACTTACATGTAGATCTCCTATGAGCTTGCAACAACTTGAAACTCAATGATCTTACAACTAGAAGGAACTCTTCCTTTCTATCTCATACATATACAATACATGCCAATGGGTCTATAAATAGATCCCTAACTTAAACAATAACTTAGACTCTTAATTTAGACAATTATCCTCATAGCCCAAGACTCTAACTGGTCTCAACATGCAAACTCTTCATTCACTTAACTAACTATCCATGCAACAAGCAGTTCTGGAACACACAGGTGACCGACGCTGGTCCCTACTTGCTTGGTTCTACCGATGTCGGCCGACTCCCTGCCGTCGCCAGTGGCCTTCTGCACTGGTCATGACCGACATCGGTCCTTCTACCGATGCCGGTGCTCCTGGATCTCAGCAACCTTCTATTCCATTGTTTGCAAAGGGTTGAAGCTTTTAGCTCCACAACCTAACAATATTTATGCACCCAGGTGTATGCATCCTAAAAAAGTGTTGTCTAGTAATATCTTACTTGTAAAATTTTTTGAGCTATGATCAAAGCTAAAACTTTTCCTCCACATGCCAATTTTTGAAAGGATTCTAACAACTTGCTTTGTTGTGCTTTATCCATACATCATAGAAAAATTCCATCAATGTTTAGATTGTACAAACCATTATCCCAAAGAATGAAGTCCATAGCTTTAATCTTTATTATGCTCTTCTCTTTGTATGATAAATGCTTTGGGCATTTTACATATGTGAATAAATGGGAAATGTTGGAGTACCACTCATTCATTATGCTTATGAACAAGACCTTAGGAGATCTTCTTTTGTGTCTTATTCATTATTAGATACCTCTTCTAGTTTGATTTCTATAATGAGCTAACACAAGCCTTTTACATGTAAAATATTTTTAGGTTTGATTTCCATATCTTACTCTTAGATCTTAGCAATCCAATTACCTCTTTTAATTATAAATTCATACTGATTCAGAATGGACTTGATTATAGAATCTGGTACCAATGCGATGGTGTGTGAATTAAGGATGTAATACCTAAAATGTTCAAGTTCTTTCACCACAACATAAGCATGTTTCTCGATAGGTGATTAGTTGATTTTGTGAGCCTTTAAATGGTATCCCATGAAATCTATAAGATATTCAATCCCCTCTTTATTAGACTACACTAAGATGGTAGATAAAGTATGCTCTGAAGCATAATTATACATGATGAAGTTCTTAGTATAGTTAGGGTAGACTAAGATGGGAATAATAGAAATTTCTTCCTTGATATCATGAAAGGAAGCTATCCCTTTTACACTCCAATGGAAAATTGATTTCGCTTTCATCATATCAGCAATGTGACATGCCTTCTCAATGAAATTAGGTACAAATATTCATAAGAAATTAACCTTCCTATAGAAGGAATGCACGCCATTCTTACTTGATGGTAGAGTAATATTTTGGATTGACTTGACCTATTTAGGATCAATCTTGATTCCTTCGTTAGACATATTGTGTCCAAAGAGCTTACCTTTAGTAACCCCAAAAAAGGATTTTTTGGGATTGAGGGATATCCCATGTTGATGGAACCTTTGAAGTACTTGTTTTAAATGATCATATTGATCTTGATGCTTCTTTGAGAAAAAATTAGATCATCAAGGTAGACCATAATGATCTTACCAAAAATATCTCAAAAAGTCATGTCCATATCCCTCTAAAAGGTAGCACCAGCATTGATCAACCCAAAAGGCATTCCATGATATGGGAAGGTGCCCCATGGAGTAGTGAAGGTAATCTTGTGTTGATCTTCATAATATACCTCCACTTGATTGTACCCTAAAAATCCATCTAGCATATACAACATCTTTGAACCCATCACTATTTGTAGTACTTGATCCATTATCAGTAATGGGTAATTATCCTTAAGTGATGATTGGTTCAGATTATGGAAGTAAACATAGATGCATATTTATCCATTCTTTTTTCTCATAGGAATAATGTTAGATATCCATGTTGAGCTATGTATATGAAATATGATCCTAGAATTGAGCATCTTTTAGATCTCAGCAAGGATGGTACCTAAGATTTTGGGATTGTACTATCATTATTTTTACTTTTGAGGTTGATACCCAAGTTTGAGAGGAATATCATGTTGTACTTATTTGGTTTGAAAAGATTTCAAATCAGCATATGAATATGATAATACAAAAATGTAACATCATAGAAGTGCCACCAACTTCTCTCTTTCCTCTAACGAGCAACATTTCCCAATATTTATCATTTTAGGATCATCCTATATTTTTATATTGAATTTCTCAATTTATGTAGATGAATTTGATTCATACTATTGACATTTGATAAATCAATTATGTCTATCAAAGAGCCTCTCTAGAGATGCCAATCTTTGGAAGTCATATTCGCTTTTAATTACAAAATCTTTTCACCAATTTCTTACCTTAGAGATCGACTCTTAAGGAGTAGAGTCACTCCCCTCAAAGTATAATTCACTAAAAAAATGTGCCTTCTCCAAGAAGGTAATGACTTGTTCATCATTATTGAAAAATTTCCAATGATTGACATTATCAGGGACATTGGGTCAAAAGACCAACTCAATGGTATACTTGTTTCTTTGGAAATCCTTGTAAGGATTAGGAGAGTAGATAAAATAGCTAATGAATCTACCCTATCATTGTATTCTCTTGGAACCATTGATATATTAAAAGCATCAAATTCTTTCATGAAATCCCAAAATCAATTGTGATAATGCCTTAGCCTTTCATGCTTTGTTTGATACAAATTCATAACTTGAAAAATGAATAACTTGACATCACCTTAAGCATGGATATTTTTAATTCCTTTATTTTGTGAAACATCCATCCCTAACAAAAAAGTTTCATATTCAAAAGTATTGTTAGTGTTATCAAAATGCAACTTGAAATAAAAAGGGAAGATATTTCCTTTCAAGGATATGAGGACTATTCTGGATCTAGATCTTGTTGAAGAGTAACTTCCATCAAATTATAAAGTCCAAACATCATTTGAACTTTCAAATTTGATAGTCTAAAAATATAAAATCTCTTCATCAAAATATGATGATTCATCTATTTCTTGACTTTCATCCGATGATATTGGATCTTCTTCTATAGTCAAGAAATATGTACCAATTCTAGAGGTTTCAAAGAGAGTATGGGATTTTGGATCCTTAGTCTTTGTCATAGTATACTTTTCTTGCTTATCTAGATGAAGTTTCTACACAACACCTTTGATAGGCATTCTAGCCTCAGACCAATCCATGTTGATTTCACCACCAACATCCTTGCAAAAGTTATGCCCCAACAAAACTCCATATGAAGTGAGAACATAGGCTATAAGAATCATCATCTTGATCTTTTTCTTTAAAAAAGTAGAAAATACAAATTATGCATCCTTTATTTAGCCTACAAGAGTTACTTAGTTTCTATTAAAAATCAATGGCCAAAAGTATTTTTTAGATTTAACCCCAAGGTAGTAAATACTTTATCCAATATCACATTGTCTGAGGCACTCGAATCAATGATGTAATTACTAAGCTTGTAACCATTGACAAATAAGGAAATGTATAAGGGATCTATTTTTTATTATTATATGGAGTTACAACCAAGTTATTTTTTTTATTCTTTGTTTTACGTTCAATTAGTGCACTCTTAAATGGGACTTGATCAGAATTAGCCATTGTACCCTTTACAAACTTATCCAATCTTTCAAATTGGTCAAGGTTGGATTGGAAGTATTCAACTTTAGACATTTGAATTTTTGTCTTCCTAGCATGGTATATGATATAAAAGGCTAGGTGCGGGGTAACCAAGGAAGACAAGGTATTTTCATTTTTAGGTTTCAAGTTTTGGGCACTAGGTCTAGACATAGAAGGAGAGAAAGTAGAATGATGAGGAGTACTTACTTATTTATCCATCACTATGTCCTTTGCTTGAACTAGAAAATGAGTTCATCTTTTACAAATCATAACATTTTTACATGGTTCATTTTTAGACTTAATTTCATCAACCTTCTATTGTTGATTTGGCCAACTTTGAGAACAAGTGAAGATGATATAAAACTCACCATATGTATCTTCTTCTTGTTTACCTTCCTCTTCTTCAAAGTTCAAAAACTTGATATTGAAGTCACTAGCTTCTCCTTATTCATCTCCTATTAAGGGATTATCATCATCTTATGGAACATATTCTAACTCTTATAATATCATCATTTTCAGATTTTAACCAGTTAACTATTGCATTATCTAGTGGTGCCTCTAATGCAAGCCTTGTTTGTGGTGAAGGAAGATTATTCTAATTTTAGTTTATTACAATATTGTTGGAATAATTATAATCATTTGGGTATGTTATTTGTAGAGTATCCTTATATGAAGAAAAGGACATACCTTAGGGAATTTGCTTCTTGAGTGCTAATAATTCATTTTCTAGCCTCTACATCATAAGATCTATGGTGCTAGTAGAAGATGAAGTTAAAACTAACCTCTAAAAATTGAGAATTGATGAAGAATCATTTTAAAATCTCAAGTGTAGGTTGAGTAACCATTGGAATCCTATTCCTCAACTAATTGAACATTTCCATGAACTCACGCACGGGATCACATGTTTCTTTATTCATTTGTGTCAGTTAAGCTAGTAAGGCATGAGCATCTTCTGCTAACTTGAACCTTTCCTCAAACTTAGCCTTAAGTGTTTCCCAACTTGTGATGGTTCATGTTTCAAGATGGTAAAACCAATTAGTAGCAACACCTTAGAGTATTTATACAAACAATATTATAGAAACATCTTCATGTTCCACTCCAAGAACTCCTTATGCAATGTAAAATGCAATAATATGTTCATCCAGATGTTGCTTGCCACCACCATAGAATTTGGAGAAAATTTTCTATGAACCACAAGGTAGTTCATGAGCTTGTGGTGTCAAGTTTAATGCACCAAAAGTAGCTCCCCATGGACCTTGATCAATCATTATGTGTGGATTTTATAGAGGAATAAAAAATCTTTGTAAAGGAAAAATAGGCAAGACCCTATGAACATTGGAAGATTCCCCTGGTATAGGAGATCTTGTATTGGTAAGAGGAAATATTCTTTTACACTGAAGAGGTGACTATGTATGTGCTAACAACAGATCAAATTTATGCTCTTGAAATAACTTAAATGTACGATCAATGTGTCCCTTTACCCTTTTGTTATGAGTGTAACTTTATTCTACTAGATCATGAGTATATCCATAAAAGGAAAGAGATTAGCAATATAAAAATAGTAACAAGAAATAAGGTGTAGGTATTATTTCAATTGAATGAGTGTAGCTCTCAGTTGCATGTTTATTCCCTAGTGGAGTCACCAAAAACTATTGGGTGAATATTTTGTCACCAAAAAATGGTAACAAAATGCTACTTTCAACCATAGCGTGATGAGATAAAATCTCTCCTCAAGGAAAGGGGAGGATCCCTTCTTATTATTAACTTAAAAAATAAGTAATTATTTACACTTATTTACACTAATTTTATCAAAGTGGGTGTTATCATATCATCCAATTCTCTTTCTTAAAAATTGGTGTTCACCTGAAAACTTATACTATAATTATGTTCATTCTTTATAATGTATCATGAAAACACAAAATTAATTGATGGAGAAATAATGACTAATATTTAGATTAGATAGATAAACGAATAACTAGAATAATACCAGTAATATAATGTGAATGGATGGAACAAAGTGCAGCCCAAAATCTTCAACATATTTCCAAAAAAGATATAATCACCAAAGAAAATAACTTATGTCCCAAAGTATCCATAGTAAGGCACTTCCAATAATGAACACAAACCTAGTAATGATAATGTAGGTCAAAAAACTTCAAAATCAGCTTCTTGGCACCTTCTATTTTATAGAAATTTCACACCACAATCCAATCAAAAGCATAATAAAATGTAATTTAAAATATGTAAGAACATTTCCAATAGTTAGAATACACTGGAGACCCTCTATAAAAATAGACTAATATGTCTAAGGAAGGAGAAAGAGGTAACATTTTGATAGAGGAAGTCAATGAAGAAGACAAAGTTCCAAGAGTTGGATAGGAAGAAGTAACTCCAAAAATTCCCACTAAAAGAGAAGTAGACCCACAGCTAAATATAGACATTTTCCATGCTCTGAAAGTCGGAGACCAAGTAGGAAACTACTTAGCAATAGGTGTAATAGGACAAAGTGGTAGTAATGAATAGGAGGAATGGGTTACCCCAAAGAAAAAGAATCAAAAAGATAAAAAAATCTACAGATGTTGGCATTGAGCCCAAATAAGGGAGGCCAACCCTAAGAGAAACAAGACAAAGAGAGATTGCTAGGGAGATTACTAGTGGTAAACAAAATACACTAGAGACCCAACCCCCCAAACCCTCTAAATGAGAATATTATCTTGGAACCTGAGGGGCTTTAATAGTCCCTCAAAGTATTTTGAGGTTAAAAACTACATTTTAGATAATAAATTAGATATTTTATTACTCTAAGAAGTCAAGATGAATGAGGAGAATTTTACAAAAATTGTTGCCTATATATGACATAAGGTGGCTTTTTGCATTAGTCCTACTAAAGGGGCTTCAGGGGGGATTGTCACTATGTGGAATAGTGCTAAAATCTATGGCTCTCTTATGGCTTATAATAAGCACTTCTTGATTACCAATTTTTCTATGAAATCTTTGAACTGGTTGTTGATCAATGTCTATGGACCGAATAACAGAGCTTTGAGACAGAAATTATGGATAGACTTGAGTAGTTTTAGGAATAATCCCCAAAACATTAGATGGATGTTAGTCAAAGATTTTAACACTCATCTATACCCTTCTAAAAAATAAGGGGAATTATGGATTACTTGAACAGCATGTTCGACTTTGATGAATTCATCAATGATTGGGGATTATTGGACATAGAGCTGCAAAATCAAAATTTTACCTAGACCAATAGAAGAAGAGGAGATCAAATTATTCAGGTTAAACTAGACAAATTTCTTATATCAAGCAACTAGAAGGATTATCATAATATGCAGGCATAGGCTTTCCATAGAACCATGTATAACCACTGCTCGATCTTCCTCAGCTGGAGAGAACAGGGACATTCTAGACATTCCCCATTCCATTTTGAAGCTATGTGGATCAAACACAAAGACTTTAGACAAATGGTGGCCCAATGATGGAAAATTCCTATTCAAGGTACTCCTATGTTCATAATAGTCAAGAAACTCCAACACATTAAACAAGAAGTTTATGGATGGAATAGATATAGCTTTGGGCAGGTCTTCCAGCAGAAGAAAAATATAGTGGGAAAACTCAAGGATATACAACAACTAATAGATCAAGGGGATGACTCTAAGGAAACTTTAAAAGAAGAGAATATCCTATCTTTAGAATGGAAGAATCTTATGGAAAGAGAAGAGGTTTTTTGGAAATAGAAATCCCGTGTTTAGTGGCTTAAAGAGGGGGATAGGAACACTGCCTTTTTTCATCTCTCAGCTATGAAACATAGGAAAGCCAACTCAATAACTAAGCTTGTCCTAGATAATGGTGACATTATTACCAAGGATAATGAAATAGGGGAACAAGCTAGGGCTTTCTTTCAGAATCTGCTTACGGAAGAAAATAATAATGATAGAATCGATAGACCTATGAATTAATTTATTGATAAAATCCCCTATTTGATAATGGAAGAAGATAATCTAGAGATGTTAAAGCCTATATCCAAGGAAGAATTCCATGCTATTTTATTCTCCATGGGTGCTTTTAAAGCCCTAGGTCCTGATGGCTTTCCTCTTATATTCTTTCAGGAATATTGGGAGATAGTAGGAGCAGACCTCACGGCTGTTGTGCATGATTTTTTCAGATCAAGTAAACTTTTGAAATAAGTTAATAATACCTTCATAGTACTTGTTCCTAAAAAATCACAACCTTCACACCTCATTGATTTCAGGCCCATTAGTCTATGAAACACTATGTATAAGTTATGTACTAAAATGTTGGTCATGAGGATTCAACCTTTGCTAGACAAAATTATTTCTCCTACTCAAAAAGGTTTCATCTCAGGCAGGCAGATTCTTGATGCTGTGATCACCACACATGAGACTATTCACTCCATGGATAAGATTATAATCCCTAGGATGGCTCTCAAGCTTGATATTTCTAAATATTATGATAGAGTCTCATGGACTTTTTTGTTCCAAGTTATCAAAAAATTTGGGTTTAATGATAAAAGGTCTCACTTGTTATAGAACGCGGTCTCTTCTACAAAATTCTTAGTGCTGGTTAATGGTGTTCCTAAAGAGTTTTTATCATCCTCAAGAGGAATTCATCAAGGAGACCCTCTCTCCCCGTACTTATTCATCAGTATGGTTGAGGCACTGGTAAGATACATATAAGCATATATAGCCTCAAAAAAGCTAGTGGGCATCAAACTTTCCTCCTCCCTTCATCCTATGGTGGTACAATAGTTTGTGGATGATACCATCTTCTTTAGCATCTCATCAGTGATTGAAGCTAGAAGATGGAAGAATATCTTAAATAATTATGCTAGAGAGTCAAGACAAAGGATAAATTTCTAGAAAAGTAATATGTATTTCTTCAACACTCCTAATGAACTTAGAAATATAATCATTGATATATTAGAATGTGTTGAAGCTGGCCTACCATCTACCTACTTGGGTCTCCCACTCTCAGTCAAAGAGGTATCTCCTAGATTTTGGAATGGAATTGTGGAAAGAATGTAGAGGAAACTTCTTGGTTGGAAGGGGAAACTACTCAATAGTGCTACTAAACTACAACTTCTTCGGGCTTCGCTGCAAGGTATTCTTACATACTTCCTATCTCTTTTTAAAATTCTTGCATATTTTACTGAGAAACTAGAATAGATCCAAAGGAAATTTTTATGGATGGGAGTGGAAGACAAATGAAGAATGTCTTTAGTCAGATGGGAAAAAGTGTGTCTTCCAAAATCTCATGGTGGACTTAATATTAGGTCCATCAGGAACATGAACAAAGCCCTTCTCTCAAAAGTTAATTGGAACCTAATCCATAAAAATAATGATTAGGGGGAAATAATGTATGCCAAATACATGCATAGCATTGATGATTCCAAATTTATTCAACAAAGGGGATTACCCTAGGGATCTGTGATATGGAATAAAATGCTAAAAAGTAAAAGCCTTCTCAAACAGAGAATTAGATGGAAACTTGGAAATGGCCATCATATTAAATTTTGGGATGATATCTGGTTAAAGGACAAGGCTCTCATCACATATGGAAACTCTGGAGAGATTGTTGACTTGACTACCTAGTTTTTTGGAGATAGGGTCAGTGATTATATGGAAAATAACAATGGGATGAGGAGCTGGAAAAATCTTTTGGATTACTGTGTGCACCAGCCTGAGATTTTCTCAAGAGTTTGGGAGATCTAGCAGTGATTCAGGAGATTAGAATCCCTCTCTTTCCCTAAGAGGATGAACAATACTAGTGGCCAGATAAGAATGGATCGTTCTCTATCAAATTTGCTTACCATCTACTCATTCCTGAAGCTTAGAATAAAGATGTATGGAAAAAGGTTTGGAATCATAAACTTATTCTAAAAATTAACATGTTTTGGTGGGCTACTGCTCATAACAAAATCCTTACTCAGGATAACCTTCAAAAGAGAGGATTTACTTTGGTTAACAGATGTTTCCTCTCTGGTTCAAAAGAGGAATTAGTTTCACACCTCTTTATCCACTGTGAGTTTTCCCAGGAATTATGGAACACAATACTTAACAACTTTGGTATTGAATGGGTCTGTAATTCTGACCTTAAAGAAGTAATTCTTAGCTAGAACCCAACCTTCACACATCTCTGGCTTATGGAATTATGGAATCAAGCTCTGCCATGTTTGAGTTGGACTTTATGGAAAGATCACAATCAAAGAATTTTTAGGGACACTACCAAAAATGCTTCTCAGGTGTTTAACTCCTTTGTTAAGACCATTATGGAAAGTGTTACAATAGCTCATATTCGTGTTGCAGAGAAACTCCTTTCTCAAATTGAAAGCCAAATTGTAGCCAAATGGAAGGTTTTAAACCAAATCCTTGGGTATAATAACTCCAAACTACTACAGAGACTTAATACTAAATGGATCCCACCTAAACCTAACTAGATGAAACTAAACTTTGATGGGGCATCCAAGTTAGATGGTAAAGCTAGTGGAGGAGGAATTATAAGGAATGATAAAGGATGGATGTTTGTTGTCTATGCTGGTGGAATTGGATGCCAGAGCAAAAACTATGCTGAAGCAATGGCTTTACTATGGGGATTACAGTTAGTTATATCCCTAGGAATAAAGAACCTGAATATATAAGGAGACTCTAAGATGGTCATAGATGCCGTTAATAAAGATTCAAATGAGGGAATCAAGATAAAAGACATCATTATTGATATCCAATTTATTTTACAAAAGTTTTCTAAAGTTGAGATTTCCCATACCTACAGAGAAGGCAATAGGGCCGCTAATGCTTGTGCCAACCTTGGGCAGCAATTTTTAGGTTGGAGGGTGTGGCGACAAGGTGTTCATATTCCCTTAAACATTAGGGAGATCATTCAAAAAGAGATGACTTATTAGGAATGAGGCCTATTGATGAACCTAAAAATACCCCTGTTGATACCCCCGGCTCCTTTGCGAGCAAGAAGGGTAAGAAGAGAAAGGTTGATGAAGAGGAATAAAATATTAAAGAGACTACGAAAGGGACCCACAAGAATCTAGGTAGGGCCATGGGGGGCTAAGGTGGCAAAATCTCACAAGCCTTACAAAATTAAAAAGGATTCTTCTCTGAAGTGTGAAGGTTGAGGTAGATTACTGGTAAACCAGCCCCGAAGGCCAAACTGATTTACAAAGTGCTTCAGAAGAAGCAACCCAGGAGGAAAAGTCTAAGGAGCTAGAAATCTAGGAAATTTTCGAGGACACTAGAGGGAAGCAGGATGCAACAGATTTTGAGGTTATTGAGGAGCAGGGTGCTGACACTATGGGGAGTGCTGATAATAAGGGGAAAATGTATGTTGAGGAAGCTGGTGAGGGCACTAATAATGAGACTGATTGGAAAATTGAAATTGGGGCCCTGAAGGACCACATTCAGAAGCTGGAGAAGGTCTTCACCAAAGGGCTTCATAATACAATTCTACTAAACATGTCTATGCTAGAAGTGGTGGGTAATACTGGGTATGCTAAAAACATAGAGAATGAGAAACTCAATGATCTTATCAAATCAATATTTATGTAATGGGAGACCTCTCTAACTCTTATCTTCCCATGGCTTGTGTTTTGTTTCTATCTATTGTTCTCGACTGTGCCATCATCTTTTTGAAGGCTTTTTTTGTTTGTTTGCCTTCTTGTCTTTTTTGACTGTATAGGGTTTGGCCCCTGGTTTTTTGCCTTACTTTATCAAAAACATTTCCAATGCACCAAAATTTTATTCCAAAAAAAATATTGAAAGATCAATTTATTTTCTTATATTAATGAAATTCAAGATTTACAATATGAAGACAAAGTTTCAAAAATTGCTTCTCAATTTCAACAACATTTCTCTTCTATAGCCCTAGTGATCCTACATTTAAAAAAGACAAGCATCTTATTTATAGAGAGGATATATGAACAAAAATAGGTAAAACATAACTACTTTGACTTATTTTTTTGATAGAGTCCAATTTTACATAGGACTATGTACATTTCTTACATGTAAATTACACCCAAAAAAATTACGTATGAAAAATTATGAAAATAAACTAAGTGTCTATAGACACAGGAATTTATTCCTTATTTTTATTCTTGAAATATTCTTCATATCTCTTTAGGGTGGCTTGGACCTCACTATTATCTAGCTTTGATGTACTTTTAGAGATGATAAGGACCCTTGTCACAGAGTCTGCAAGGTTGACTGGAACACCTTTGATTTTATCCAAGATTCTTTGAAATTTATCCATTGTGACTTAGAACTCAAACATCTTATTAATAGAATAAAAAATGAATGCTCCTTTTCAATTTTTGTATGAACTAGGGAAGTGAACTCTTGAATAATTATCTCCACTTGAAGGATCTTTTGAGAATTATCTATCACATAACAAAGAAGTTCTCCAATCTTTTCTGTAAGATATAGTGCCTTATTAGTTCACATATCCTTAGCTTATTCAAGATCCTTGATTAGGATCTAAGGGACTTCTTTATTATTTCTCATGGACTTTCTATATTCTATAAACATTTTTCTACTTGAAATGACCTTTTTCTCAAGCAAGAGTTCCAATGTGAACAGGCATAGCTGAGTCCATTTATGAATATATTTATCTATTAATTACAAGTCTTGAGTCAATTTTTCAAGTGTTTATTATATTTCCATTTTTACTTCACTTAATTTATTCAAAAACTTGATGGTATAATGTAATCATTGAGCTCCTTGTATTAACAATCTTTGAATTTAGGCACTGACTACCTAACCTTAGAACCCAATCTTTTATACCTATTTAATTGAATTTTAAGTGGCTTCACTTCTAACAGGCTTTTCTAGCCTAGAAGATTGAGTGATCTTTAGTAAAAATAAAGTTAGTTGTTCTAATTGTACTTTGAGGTGATCCTTAATTAATTTATCCTTGTCATATCTTTCCAACAAGGATGCCATTATTACCTATAGATCTTCTTTTACACTTTCATGTGTTTGTTTACCAAGATCAATCCATATAATTACATATTTATATGATGGGATATCTTCAATGTTTCTATCTTATGGAGGCATTGTAGCCTTAACATACTTGTAACTAAAATCAAAGATCACCCTTGATATTGTTTTAGCATTTTTTTCTATTTTTGGTTTTACAAGCATAATTTGAACAAAATCAAAATCATCTGGTGACACAACTTACTTCTTCCTCTTGGTTGTTTGTGACATTAGCTATGGAGGAGGAGGAGATGGATCTCCTTATGTAGAGTTTTTTAAGGATTGTGATGTTGGGAGAAAATAAATGGTTTGTGAGGTGGGTGGGATAGAAGGTGGGATAGGGGTATCTGATAATTAAATGGATATAGATGGAGTGGTGGTTATGATGGAGTGGTGGTTATGATATGTGGAGTTTGTGTTGGGATGGAGGAGGCTTTGGTTCTGATTGGCACACTTGATATGGGAGTGGATGGGACATGTGTTGTTAATCTACAAGATGATGTGGACATGAACTTATTGATGTATTATTGAGTGAAATACAAATAGGTGGGTGAGTCTAAAGACTTTAAAGGATTAGATAAATTGGAAAGGGAATCAAATACCTAATCCAATGTGCTTTGATAAGGAAATTGAAAAAGTGTGGCACTAGGGGGTAAAGGGGGGATGAAATAAAAGTCTAAAGAGGCACTATAAAAATAATCAGTGTAGTAGGAGTGATAAGAATAAGAAGAAAAAAATGCTACCTGTGAAGTTTCTACTTGAGAAGTCTCTACTTGAGAAGTCACTAGTGGTACTAGTGATTAACTTGTGATTGGAATTTCCTCCTTCTCTACTTGAACATTTTTATCCCCTATGTTGGTGTCCTTGCCTTTTCCTTTACCTTTTCTTTTGAAAATAAACCTCACCTTCTAAGTAGAGGCATCTTCCTTATTCTTTATCCTTATTTACTCTTGCTTTCTAATAGTATCTTCATCATACTCTTCTTTAGACCTAGTTTTTAATGGATTCAATTTGATACTCTTTCCCTCTAGCCATGTATTGGTCTTTACAAGAATAGGTCCCCAAATTGTCACCATCCCAACATAAACTATCACCTAGATCAAATTGTTAGCTAGATTATATTTGATATTCTTTAGGAATGTCAACTAATCTCAAATTAACAAGTTAATCTATAGTGAGACAAATATAATCTCACTTCCTCGTGTCTTCTTCTATTCTTCACTCTACCCAAATGTCCTCTATATTGTGCACATGAGTGTATTTCCCTTGGATCTTTTGTTTCATCCTCTTATAGCCAAAATCATCCCTACTCTTGAATTTATTAAGAGTGATCCACTATAATTCAATTTCCATTGTCTTGGACTTTGGAGTGGTAGTGACTATATACCAACCAATGTTAATTATAAATTTGAAACTAGGTTTGTGGGCATCTGATTATTTCTTGTGTATGATCATCATTTACTAACACATTTCCATTAATATTAGCTTATCACTCAGGTATCTAGGAAGTATATAGGGTTGTTCATTGAATCCTTCTACTTTGACATAGGTTTAAGTTGGGAATTACATGAATATATAGTCAAACTTATTGAATTGTGCCCATGTTGTATCTAAAAATCTCTTCTTCTCATGTTATTTGTCAAAAATACAAATTTACCTATAAAATAAGGCATCATTGACTCTTATTTAATGTTTCAAGCTCTCCTTCAAAGTCAATTGTGGATAGTATTCATATACAAGAACCTTCTTTCTATCACCAACATTGGTTAATCCTGGAAAGCATTTCATGCTAGCTGTAGTGTATACCAAATAGGAATTCATGAAGAACTTTAGATAAGAGGTCACCTCAGAGAGCTAGTGACATATGGCATCACTAATTTGTTTTCACCAGAAGATCCTTTGTTTACCCCTCTTAATAACCTAGATATAATGATACATCCATTTTTGGAAAATGTTTGATGTGGGTATCCCCTTAACTCTACTCAAGAGAGTGATCAAATCCCCAACTTATTCTAAGAATTCACTATGATAAAAGTTTTTGGGCCACCTAGAAATGGAGTGCTGCGGGGTCCTAAGCTATTTGGAGTTGATATGCCTTTTTCACTTATCAAAATTCTTATCATAATGCTCCTGAGCTGAGTTCACAATTATATCTAAATACTCCTCAATATCAAAGAGATGGAAGATTATATCAAAATCCTCCTCATCAATCTAGATGACCACTTTTCCATCTACATCCATGAATGATCTAGTTCACTTATTAGAGTGTATAACAACTATCAAGACAAACTCTAAATATTTTACCGATAAGGTGAATATGACCACCAAATGAATCTCGCTATTCATGACAACTTTCATGTGAGGTGCAATAGGGTCCCTACCTAGCCTCTGGAAGAATTTAACCATGTCAACATTGATAATCTCTATATCTTTGATCTGGTCCACATTTGATTTGACTATAGATGAAGGAAGCACACATTGAAATTTTTTTTTCATGGCTTTCTTGGTAGGAGAATATTTTGGCATTGTTCAAGTAACTGTAAAAGAGAATTTCAATTCTCTAAAGTTAGCATTTTTCATCTTGAAAGGAGAATGTAGAGGAAAATAAAAACTATGGCACTATATGGGTTAGTAATAAAACTATGTATTTCAAAGAATTTTCCTTGAGCCACATAATATTTTAATGCTTTGGGTGTAGTCTGAAGAAAATTCTCCAAACTACACCCTGGGTAGGTATTTTATGCAATATGGAGAAAATTCTCTAGTCTGCATGTGGCTTGGGTAAATCTCCAAGGTTAGGTGCAGGTCAAAGAATTTTATCTAAACTACACCAAATTTGGGTAGAATGGGTGTACTTAAAATAAAATTCTCTAAAGTGAACTAATGGGTGGTTAGGTTTACTATGGATAATTTTATCTAGAGTGCACCATTTGGAAAAGTTTGGAAAAGGGTGCACCTTGAAGAAAATTCTTTGATGTTCACCTATGGGAAGAGTTTATGTTGGAGTGTGCCATGTAGAGGAAAACCTCTTATGCACATTTAATAATGAGAAAGGTTTTTCATGAACATGAGGTAAGGGTTTCAAAACACACAAATAAAAAATGAAAAGATGCAATCATAAAGAAAAATAGGTAGTAGAGTTTGAAACCTTCAAAACATGGATTCAAAATAAAAATAATCTGGGATGATATGTAAAAAAAAGGTTTTCACAAAATAAATGAGATGGTAAGGATAAAATATAGAAAGGAAAGAGGAAAACAAAAAAAATAACTAAAACCTTACCTAAGATCTATTTAAGAGATGAGATATATGTATAGAACATAATGCAAACACGTGAAAAAATGGTGGTTGAGAAGGTGCACACATGCTCAAAAGTATGAGGAGAAGAAAGTAAAAATAAATGTTGAAAAATGAAATTACCATGGGGTTAATATATAACCCAACTGTATTAATGACATTAATTATCACTTAATGGTTAGCCCCCTTGTAGGGGTTGATAATTTATTTGGCCCTATATGTGTAGTGGTAGAGAATTTCTCTACCCTTGCACCTTGGGGTGAAATTTAGAGAAAATTATCATGAATTCATGATTCAATCTTGGTGTATTTTGGAGAAAATTTTATGGATTTCATGGGTGCAAAATTCTCTCAAAATATTAATATTTTGAGGGAAGAAAAATGCAAGAAGGTAATTATTGGCCTCATTTTGCATGCCTAGAGCTCATAGGCTATGAAATAGACAATTTTTGGATTGGCTATCCCATGAATTGATCCTTCCAAATTCAAGGATAACAATATTCACTAACTAATAACAAGTAAAGCAAAGAAATATAATCTAGTGCTCACCAAAGCTTGTGGCACAAAGTGAGGTAATAAACAACAAAAGTAAACGTGCATAGGAGACATATACTCACATCAATGTATATAGAATACTAATGCATAGAAGATAAGTACAAATGCATATCTATTTACTCATTCAAATGAGGAACAAACTTAGGAATACTTACCTTTGAAGACAAACCCACCGAGACTCAATCTTTCCCTTGGTCAAGGTGTTTCATAAGAGGTTGTTGTGGTATGTAAGAATGATAAGAATAAATCATCTCTATGATACACAACATATCAATTCATCCAAAATACCTATCCACAAGACAATAACCATGTCTCCAAAGAAACTATATAAACTTGAGCTTTTTCCTCGAGTAAAATGTTGGATAAGCATATGTGCAATAGCTCTTACTTCTTCTTCTCTTCTCTAATTAATGAAAAAATGACCTTGTATATACAGATGGATTTAACCCTAAACCCTTTTGAAATTTTTGGCTGATAGGGTTGATATAGTCAACCTAGTATCATTATTGATAAAAATTCACTAAGTCATGGGATAGGTCAGCCAAAAGCCAACCTAGACCCTTAATGAGTTTCACCAATAAGATTACAAGGTCAACCTAGTTGACCTAGTAATTTAAACTATCAAAAGTGGTTTTAGGTTAGAAAAAGGGGTATAGAAGGTGGTAAATGATTATAGGAGTGTGAAAGAGAGAATAAAAATCTTAGGGGAATGGTTTTCAAGAGACAAGTATGTATATAACAAGTGGAAAAAGAGACAACAATCCCATGAAGCACCAATGGTCAACCCACCCCTTTCTTGGTGCACCCTTTAAGGCATGCACTCAAAGAGATTGAGACTCGATGGGTTCTTAAAAGATAAAGAGAATTGATAATCTATAAAACTTTTAAAATATTATGTGTATACATACAACCCACTCAAAGCTCATCACATGTCATATAAGTGCAACATGGGATGGTGCTTAAGGAATATAACATGATGACACATAATGTTGATTCTAAGTAAAATGTAATAAGGAGAAAATAATATGAATGAAAGGAAAAAATTAAGAAACACATACATTTACTTACCTTAGTGTTGTATAAAAAGAATGAGACTACAAGATATGTGAAGGTGTCCAATGTGAGGAACATTAGGTAAACCTATAGAGATTAATGCAAAAAAGAACAAAAAATTTTAAAAATTGCAATATAGGCATATACTAGTGGAAAATATTCTCTATGATGTCATGATTCCGTAACTTTTTTATGGTTCAAAAAATGATTTAGTAAAAACAAAGATATGATAAAAATAAGTAATTTGATGGTAAATATTTCAAAGGAAAAGAATTATGAATAACAACTTTAAATAGGGTGAAAAGAAAGTCATTTTCTATTATTTGACTTATTTTAAGAGAAAAATAGAGCTCTGAAAAACCTAATGAAAGCCAAAATATCCAAGATAGTGAGGAGATGACAAATGAGATGAGAGGGACACCTAACAGTTGTAGCGAGTGCAACATAGGTAGGGTGGGAGCAAGAGAAGAATAGGCATGGTAGACCTTGTCTTAGGAGAGAGCCATGTATTTAGCTCTACTACTCAACTAGGATAGGTATAGGCCCAAGTGGCCAAATTATAGGGATAGGTAGTAGGCTTGCGATCTTAGACATCCTCTTTATATCATATTATTCAGAGGGGACTGTCTAAGGCATCTATGGGTAGTGTAGCTAGGCCATAAGATAGACATGATAGAGTCCAACCTTAGATATGGAGTAATGTATTTTTATATTTTTTATCAAAAACACATGACATATATATATATATATATATATATATATATATATATATATATATATAATTTTGATAGTTGGATGTTTATCTCATGTGTTTGGATTATGGTTGTGGTTGTGGATACATGGATATATTTATTTCTGGCACATGTATTTTGTTTTTGTTATATATTATATAGGAAATATATGTGTTGTGTTTTATTTTCTAGCATTATGTAGGACACATGCATGGTTAAAAATAATTAGACAAAAAGACTTGGTAAAGTATAATCAATCAAAAACAAATGTACTACACACTATTTCACATTGGGAAATGTGTAATAACAAAATATGACTATAAGAAACCAAAGCGTGGTAAACAAGAGGGTAAAATTTTGTTTTTAAATAATGAAAAAGAAATTGTACCAAATTAAAACAAGTAAAATCACACTAAATCACATTGTTAAGTTTGAAAATAATGTAGTAAAATGAAAAATGTGTGAAAGACCAATTGTATAAGAACAAATCAATTAAGTCAATAAATCATACTAAATCACGTTAGGAAGTATAAAAGAGAAAAAAAATGTAAAAATTGGTCTTAAATTAACCACACTAATTCAAGTTAGGAAGTATGAAAAAATTAAGAAAAGTGGTTGGATTCTTACATGCAATAAGAAAAAAAGAAGATAAAAGTGAAAATATTAATGAAGTAAGCATAAAACATATTAAATCAAGATGGGAAATAGGTCCATGATGTGTAACTCATCATCAATCACATCTTATCTCATATTTGACACATAATTTTGTTGTGACTTGGATTATTGGATAATTTTGTGATGAAGGCCAGGTCCTTTCCATGGTTTTACACTAAAATTCACAAAGGAAACACCAATGAGGTGGAATGAATGTGAAATTTTGGTAAAAGGGGGATGTTTGGAATGGTAGTGTGAAGAGTTGGTAATTTTTTAGGAAGTCTAGGTCCTATCCATGGTCTTACAATGTAACTCATAAATGGGACCTCTCGGGGAGTGATTAGTGAACAAAATAATATTTCTCAAGGGGAAATGTTAGGATAATAGGGAGTGAAAAATGGAATGTAAAAATCATAACTTATGTGCCTTATGAGAAGACCTTAGGAGACATGAGTCACACTAAGGAAATGATAAGACACTAAGTGACTAGTGACCTTAATATACAAAGGATACCTATTCATTATAGACATAGATGTGTAGGCAAATAAGTGTGTAACTAAGATCAACTCATATTGGTAGTTTTGTACAAATAAATTAAAATGGACATACCTTCCCACAATGTGTTCCCCATTCCTCAAAACTCCTTACATAACTCTCAATCTACTATGAAGATTGGGTATGTATGTGAGAAAGTAGGTAGCACTATAAGATTTTTTAATTCTTTTCTAGTCTATTGGCCTAGCATACCCTAATGGACCTCAACTCTATTATGATGCCAACTATGGAGCTTCAACTAAAAAAAGGAGATGTACTTAGAATCATGTCTTTTAGTGTGATTTGATTTTTGAGAATTTTTAATGTTGCCTTTTAGATCATTACATTTTGTTAAATAATTTGGATTTTAAATATTTTTATGGATTTTAATATTACTCCTTAATATAGAATTGGAATGACTAATCATGAGAGATAGAGTGATACACACAAATGATCTTTAGGCTTTGGTTAAAGGAATCTCAGTATTCAAAGACCATACTGAGTAGAACACTTAGGCTTATCAATGAACAAACATGTTATCGTCAAGTCTTAGCTATGTATATGCTTAGTTTGTAAAAGGGAAGAAAGGGAAATCCAAAATGGATCAGTAAAATGAGAATATAATGAGTTGAAATATTTGTTAACTGATCACATGGTAAATGAGGAATGACTAAAAGGGAGTAAGGTTTGTATAACCAATTCACAATAACAATTATCCATGTTTATAGACATAAGAGAGAAAATAATAATGAAAAAGAACAAGGGGTCATAATAAATGATCTCAATAAGAAAAATAAGGTAATGATGAAAAATAAATCCATAAGAGAACATAATGACATCATAAGCAATATAAAGTGTGAAACCAAAGTCACCATGTAAGATAGATAAAAATTTGACACAATGTTAAATGATATAAAAAATAGATAAGGATAAAGTTGGAGCACACATCCAACCCAAATGAAAATGTAAGAATACCATGCATGCATTCATAATTGATGATATATTTGTCCACACACATTATCCATAACATCTGATAAGTCTCTATGAATTTGAATGTGAAATGCAGCTAATGTCTCATCAATCTTTAATGAAAGCTGAGAAAAAACTTCATGTCAAATCTCTTTAATAAAAAAGGTAGGAATGTTTGAAGGATCATGCTGATGAGGGTTATCATGTAAGGGATTCTCAAGATAATGCATGGGAGTGATATTTATGGGAAATAAAGTGGTCATCAGTGGGTAAGGTGCCATGGGTGAGGGACTCATGGATAGAGAAGGATCCACATGTGAGGGAAGGTTCACGGGTGAAGGAATCATAGGTGGAGGAATAATAGGTCAATAAGGGACCATAGGAGGAGATGTAGCCATAAGAGGTAGAACTATGGGGGAAGAAGGGGAAACCTTCTTATGAGAATGACATATGGGAGGAATGGTATAAGGTGCAAAAATTGTTAAGAGGTGATCTTTGAGATGCTACTAAATGATGTGGCAATTATCAATGTCATGTATAACACATTCATGCCAGAGATAATATACCTCTTGATACTTGAGAATGCACTCAGATAATACATTTAAGGGAGGAATAACCTTGTCTAAGGAATAAAGAGTAGTAAGATGTAAATTATTCATATATTATTGTAGTTTGTGATAATGCATGGATGAATGGTTATATATGTTGTGTAAGCAAAATATATGGCTATGAGTAGTCTTGGTAGGTGTACTCACAAGAGGAGGGGAAATAGAATCTAAGGTAGCTTGGCATAGGGAAAAATCTCTAGTCTAATGATTGAAAACTTTATGAATGTCATAATAAGGCTGATTTTCCCATTTGGTAGGTGAAGGAGCCAAATGTGGTAAAGGTAGTAAAATATCACCAAGACAAGGTGGGGTTAGTAGAGAGATTAGACAAGGATTGATATAAGGATAAATGGGATTGTAAGTAGGAAGAGACTCCGCAAGAGTGAGAATAAGAATGTTATCCAAACTAGGCTCTGCTAAGGGAAGGGTGGGGTTTATAGAAGGTTGAAGGACAATCACATGCATCTCAAGGATAAGTAGGCTATAGGGATCATGATATTTAGAAAATTGATAAGGCCCAAACAAAGCATGATATATAAGCATACTCATATAAGGTTATTTAAAAATTAGAGGTGTCTACACCATCTCTACCCTATGATAAAGAGGAAAAATTCTAAAATTAAGAATGTTATAAGATGGAAAATGGGAAGATATACTAAAATACTAAAGCAAAGAGTAATGATAACAAATTATCTTAACATCTTGGGCTTGAATAAGAACTCCTAAGAATGGATCATCTAAGTTATAACCATCATCAAAATCAAGTGTATGAAGATTAATGGCATAGGTAGGGATGATCTTATCAACTAATGTGGTGTGATGAATGGAGTACCAAGTCTTAGTTAAGACAATGGGGATGTCATCACAAGATGGTTGATGAAAATGAGGTTATAAAGAAGTAGGAAGCTAAGATGAGATGAGATGAGAGATCAAATGTTTTAATCTTGAGATTAATCTCATCAGGATCATCATCATCAAAATCTAAGAGGTTAGGTGGTGTATTCCTAATGAGTTTGGGATGACCATTGTAACCTTGGGTGTAATTGATGGGAAAGTTAAATCATTGAGATTCATGAAATGGAACTCTTGGTAAGGGTTCAAGGGTATTAATCTTTAATATACCCTAGTCTTAGAATTTTTCAAATTTACAAGGATTAGTGTTACCCTAAATCCTATAGATGGCTCCATTATGAGAAATTTTTATGAATTGGCAAGTGGAAGAGGAAACTACACTCATACAATGATTCCATGGCCTACCAAGAAAAATGTTTTAAGATATAGGAAAGTTAAATAACATCACCTTCACACAAATGGTGATAGGTATGATGGTCATGGAGATCCACACATGACCTAAAGGAGGCATTTTACTTCAATCATAGCATTTACATGTGATGTCTGTGGACTTAACATTACATTCAAAATATCCAATGTTTTTGATAAAATTGAGAGAGGTAACACAAGTGTCATAACCCTCATCAATTAAGGCATGATTGACTTGGATATCACTGATTTGGACACTGATAAAAATATGAGGATCATTTGCATGAAGAAAAATCTCATTGTAAATCATAGAAGCAATGGGGAATTTGAGGGAAAGAGAAGTGTCCATTGTTTCATCAACATGTATGGACATCTCTTCACACTATTTAAAAATGTTATCTTTGGATCCAGATAAGGTTTCTTCACATCTTTTTAGGGTAGGATGAGTGATGTTAATTTTGAACAAAATATATTTAAGATTATTATGATGGCATGGAAAGGTTTGTATAAGTTCAATAAATGAGATTTGGGATGGGAGATTAGTGAGTTCTATGATAAGATCACACTCATCATAACCCATAAAAAGATTGTTGGAAAAAGGTTCATAGTGTTGAAGGATATCCTTGAAAGGAGGAGATAAAGTACATGTGAATTATTTTGATAAGATGTATAAGGTTTAAGTGAAGGAAAATGTTATAGATTAGGTTGAGAAGATGGATAAGTTGATCTAGGTGTGGTTTGAGATAGATTAGACAAAGTGTTGATAAAAGTTTAAGTATCATTGGTGTTAGGTATATAAAATGGAAGGATGGTGTAGATAGTATGAGAAGTATTATCCAAAGGAGGTGTTAGAATTGGTTCATCAAAATTTATGAGGTTTTTCTTGCCCCAACTCAGTTAAGTTAGTTGGAGAAGAATCTTGAATAACACAAAATGTGCAACAAAATGGAGGTGTGTAGATGGGTTGAGGATAAATGAAAGCAACAACCCTTCACATGCTATTCATATTATCCACATTCTCTTTAGGAGTTATGTCAATAATAATGTCAACATTACTGGTAGAAGGGGTAGGTCTATCTTGGGTATCTTGGTGATTTGGAAGAGAATATTTATAGATGGATAAATAAGCATTAGCCTAAGTCAAAGTTTGAGATTTAGTTTGTGTTTCATGGGACTTGAAATCAATGTCATAGGATTTTTAGTATTTCTAAATGATAGAATCATGGTAAAAACTAGGACCAAGAAGAAAATACATATCCAAATTATGAAGCTACCTACAAGTTTCATGAGAATGACCCCAACTAGCATGAAACCAACAAAATTTATTAGGATCATACCAAGATTTAATGGGATGAGTGGGATCAGGTTCTCATGGGAGAGGCCTTGGTATATGTTGTATTAATTCCTCTAAGGATAAGGGATTGTGAACATTGATGTTATTTGTTAAAGATAAATGAGTATCAGTGATATATTTGGGAGGGGAAGTTGGTTCTAAAGTTTGGCTAGGAATAACAACTTGAATAGTGTGAATGGTATCATAAGAGTCTATGATACCATCATTGATAGCATGATGATTCTTATTCTTGAGTAACATATGAGTACCCAAAAAAGGTTGGGATGGATAGAATTGATACATAAGGAAATCTTGATGCTTAGCTTGGTTAAAAGCCTCCTCTAAAGTAAGTAGAGAGAGTCTAGACCTGATATTGTAACTTGGGAAAAAGAGCATTCATAAATAGATGGAAAAGGTTATCATCAGCCATATTATGTTTACATTTGTTAGACAAAGTCTTCAATAATTCAATGAAAGATTATGTAGTTTTAGTTTTAAGTTACTTGAAATTGATAAAATGGGCCAAGGTATTATTAGGGAAATCACTAGTTTAGAACCCTTGGACTAGAGTACTTGATAAATCTTCCAAACTAATAATATAATTAGTTTTAAGATAGTTGTATCAATCTAAAGCATCACCCATGATATTTTTTACTAAGATTTTTGTAGTGGCAAAGGTATTTAATTTGACCCAATTTTATATAGATTTTCAAATGATTTTAAATGAAAGGTAAGATCAGTTGACCCATTGTAATAAATGGTAAGGGTGATACCTCCTATATTTATATTATAAATTCGAAATGTAAGAGGTTCATTTTGAATATGTTTTATTGTCTTATTAATCATAAGAGGTTGAAGGATAAGATTACCATAGGAATCCTAAAGAGGAGGGGGAACATTTTGATTATGCATGCCTCATGTCATTTGTTGAGGGTGGGTTTAAATATAAATAAGGTGATTTTGCATTTTCATCATTTGATTGGCATTGTTAGCTTGAAAATAATTCATTTGATTAATATTTTATAATAGGATTTGATGGGTTTGAGTTGCATTGCTAACATTATTTAAAACATTATAATTAGTAGTAGTGGCTTGGGTACCACTATGGGTGTTAGTAGGAGCTTGAGAAGAGCAATTAGTAAGTGAGGCACTAGTGACATAATTTGGTTATGTGGAAAAACATGGACTAGTAAAGGGATGAGAAGAAGCATCACTAGAGGAATGATAACCATGGGTAGAAAATGATGCATTAGTGAAAGAATTGAGAAGAGTGGGTCTTAGAAGAGGTCCACTAGATGTATAACCCATCATGTTAGTAGAGATACTAGGCATAGAGGTATAGGAAATCAAAGAAGAAGAAGTCATGGTATGAGAAGGGGTCAAAATAGAGGGAAGAGGTTGAGAAAAAAAAAAGCTAGTATCTCCAAATCAATGTGAGAATGTGGGAAAAGGTGAATGAGGCTCCTCAACTTAACCACTTATCATGAGATGGTAAATGGTAGAAGGATCCTTTCCTTGATGTTGAAGTAACTTTGATATGAAGAAGAGAATTTATGGTGTATACTCTAATTTGGGTTGATCTTCAAGTGAGAAAAGAGTATCATAAAGTGAAGAGGAATAAGGAGGGGTCCCATATTTTGTTGCATGAGTAGCTATATGAACATTAATTTCATCTAAGATAGGAGACATAATATGGTTATGGGAGAACCTATTAATATTTATCATATACATTGAATTCAACTCAGTATTGTTTTCAAATAAGAAGTTAATGATGGAGAGGGATTGGGTGAGCTAAAGGTGATGCAAAATCAACTAAATAATAATGGATAGATAAGAGTACATAGTCGACTAGGTTGACATAGTACTAGAAATAGAGTCTGAAAAGTAATCTAATAAGGATATAAAGTCAAAAAGGTTAACCTAATAACATAACCTAAGATATAAAAAAACCTAATAAAGATACATAGTCGATAAGGTTGACTTAGTACTATATTCTGAGAGGTAGAAATGAATACTTGGTTAACCAGGTTGACTCTGTACTATAGGTAGTAAAAACAAATAATTTGTAAGATTCTATGTCAAATAGATTGATAGTGTATTGAAAATAGGTAAATTTTTAGAAATGTACTTTGAAATCAAGAAATGGAAGTAAACACATAAGTAATTGGATCAATTAGGATTATCCAATTGAGGCACATAGAACAAAACCTTGCACCAACATTGGCCAATGCAATTTTTTGCTATACAACATACAATGAGAAAAGATCAAGCAATCAACTAAAAAGTAAATGATAATTAAGTGGTCATCCTGAATGTTGTTAGATTATTATAAAGTCTTAATTTAAGTGTGATAGGAAAGTTGGTTGAAATTAGGGAATTGGAAAGCAATCTATGGATGTTTTTAAAACATTTAGGCTAAAATGGATATGTGTTGGAAATGGTTTAGATTGGTATTAGGGCCTACCCCCTCACTTCACAATCCTATAGTGATAATGGTGATGGGTGCTTTACCAATATATACCATTAACCATGTGTTTATATTTGGCTAGAAAACCAAGTTGGTTTCCCCTTGGTGATGAAATCCAAGTAGGTAGGCCTTGGTTAGATAAATTTTTAAATGTTTTTTGAACTTATGTGATTTGGTAGTGTGTGCAATAAAGAGATAAATAGTGAAACTAAATAGTATATTGAAAAACCACTTAATTAGACTATGTTATCTACTATAAGCATGCAAATAATTGAAAGTGAAAGTGTGAAGTAATTACTAGCATATAGTTATTAATTCCCAAAATGAAATATAACATAGAGTTAGTTTAGGCAGCACTATATGAAAAAAATTATAGAATATAGTCATTAGTGTTGTTATTGTACTTCTAAAGAAAGACTCTTTTAAGAACTATGTTGACAAGGTTGACCTAGTCTTGTAGACAGAAAATAGAGCATAGAACTAGCTTGACTAAGTTGACCTAGCTTGTTGTATGATGGTAGTTTTAAAGACTATAAACTATGAAAAATAGAACTAGAAGAAAAAATTGAAATGAAAGAGAGAGAGAAATGAACCTTGGTGGGTTGGAGGATGTTGAGGACTATGAGATTTCTAATTTCTGTTGAAGTGCCTTGAATGTTTCTTGCAAATTCTTCTAACTATGTCAACTCGATCAACATAGTTATGTAGTTACCTATTTGATAAAAGCTATCAAGATGACTTTACCAGTTTGGTCAAACTAGTAAGTTTTTTGGAAGCTATTTGGAATACTATACCAGCCTAGTCGACCTAGTATGTTTTTTAGAAGTTAAATAAGAGTATTGTGTTGACCTATTTGACCCAGTAGCCTATTTGGAAGTGAAAAAGAGTATTATGTTAACCTATTCAATCTAGTAACCTATATTTGATGAATACCTACATAGAAATAATAGAGTCATTTTTTATGTGACTATGTGTTAAAACTATACACAAAAGTTAAAAATTATACCTGCCCTATCGACCTAGTATCACAAATATAAAAAAATAAATATAAAATGGAAAAAAAGAAAGAAAACTTGCAATGGTTATATTTATGTTGGGTTCTTGAGAATGTATGTAATTAGAAATACATCAAATCTATAAATCACTCATAGCTTGAAGAAGATAGATCTTACTACACTTCCAATTGGGAATACATTAGATAATTAGGAACATGACCAATATGGGGATCCACTAAACCCAATTAGTGAATCTCTTACGAAAATAATAATACTAGGGAGGGTTTCAAAGCCTATAATAAAACAAAATCATGCAATAACCCTAACTAAGTCCTATGTTTTCATATTCACTATACTAATAACAAGTAAATCAAAGAAATCTAATCTAGTGCTCACCAAGCTTGTGGTACAAAGTGGGGGTAATAAAAAACAAAATTAAGCATGCATAGGAGACATATACTCATGTCAATGTATACATAATCCTAATGTATGGAAGACATTTACAAATGCATATCTATCTACTATTATAAAGGAGGAACAAAGTTAGGAATACTTACCTTTGAAGATGAACCCATCGAACCTCAATATCTCCCTTGGCTAAGGTGATTTTCAAGAGGTTGTTGTGGTATGTTAGGATGATAAGGATAAATCAACTCTAGGATAAACAACCTATCAATTCATCCAAAATACCTCTACAAGACAAGATCTATATCTCCAAAAAAAAAGTATTAAACCCTAATCTTGCTCCTCAAAAAGAATGGTGGATAAGTAGATGCACAATAGATATTACTTATTTTATTTTGTAAATAATGGAAAAATGATCTTGTATATATAGGAAAATTTAACCCTAAACCCTTAGAAAAATTTTGGCTGATAGGGTTAACCCAGTTGACCTAGTATCACTATTGATAAAAACTCACTAGGTCATAGGATAGGTCAGCCAAGAAACAAAATGAGTTTCACCAATAAGAGTACAAGTTTGAGCTAGTCAACCTAGTACTGTAAACTATTGAAATATGTTTTAGGTTAGGAAAAGGGGTACATAAGGTGGTAAATGACTGGATGATTGTGCACAAGAGAAGAACAAGCTTAGGGGAATGGTTTTCATGAGACATATATGTAGATAATAAGTGTAAAAGGGGAAAACAATCATGTGAACACTAATGGTTATCCCACCCCTTTCAAAATGAACCCCTTAAGGCATACACTCAAAAATATTGAGACTTGATGGGTTACTAAAATATAAAGAGCATCATGATAAAAGTTTGAAAATATGACGTGTATATGATAGGTTCCACATGTACAAACCTATAGGGTTACCTTATGATAGGTGGCCATATCCTTAGGTTTATGAAATGGTTTCAAGGTCATATTACATGGGTGATTCCTCATGTGACTTAATTAGAGAATATTATGAGTTATTATATAGTATGGATGCCCTATTGGGGAATGATGGGTACTTGGCCATTTGGCCAGCCATAGTGCAGGTGAAGAACTAGAGAAAGATTATTTTATAACTATTTTTTTTGGGTTTATACACATTAATGCCACCATTTACCTTAAAATTATAGATTACTAAACCCAATGGTACCTTTTTCTATCTATTCATAATAGGTGAGGCATGTTAGGGACTCAAGGGGGATATGAGGACAAGGTGTGTCCATTATATTCCCAATAGATAGACCATGTCAACTTGTGATATCTAGGTGATGAAAATAATGGTAGTGAGAATTGTAAGGAGGTGATGGCATAATAATATAGGATATGGATACTAATAAATTAGATTTTAACCCCAAAGTGAATTTATGTGTGATTTTGACCATATATGGTTAGACTCGTTAGACAATTTAGTAGGTTAGTATAGTTGATTTGGGGAGATTGAGAGGATTTACCCCAAATTAGAGCCATGATAGTGAATGCATGATAGGTATGAGATATGATGGGGTGAATATAAGTATGAAAAATATGATTAATTTATTCTTTAAATTTTAGTTTCCTAGAGGTCAAGATATACATGCTAGATACTAGTGATATATATGATAGAGATTTGGATATGTATATGAGATATGCTGTCAATGTATTTTTATTTTATATAAATGATAGTAGAGGATGAACATAGTATAATTTGGTGTATATATCACATCATGAGATATTGGATATCATGCTACCACCTAATTACACAACTAGGATGTTAGATCTTATATCACCCTCAATCGAACCTCATGCTAGTTATTTTATCTTGGTTGGAGTAGTTATATGGATATTTATTTTTGAGTGTAGGACTCACTTCAAGATATAACACAAATATGTGGGGGAGGAGATGTAGTGGTAGCATGGCAGGCATTAGCCACATAGTGGGAAACACACATGGTGACTATAAGATGAGTTGTAGAGTGTTAATTTTAGGTATCCCATCTACAAGGATAAGTCTAGGGCATGTATTCTTAGAATCTATCACTATAGGAAAGTTTATATTCTTCTCATTCATGAAAATCCATGATGAGTATGGTACTATATTCATCTAAATTTTTAATGGTGAAATATTTCATGAAAAATATGATGGTGATGAAATGGTCTCCACTAAAACATGTTCAACCCTAGCCCTCTACCTCTTGCTAGTATATTTCCACTTTTATGTCCCTTGTGAACCTCAAATTTGTCATTTTGACTACTTTTCATTTAATTTTAAAAATGTGTTAACTAGGGGAAAATTCCAAAATAGTTTACACAACTACCATGATGATTATGTAACCATTGAGGTTCTAAAATTTGCCTCGATGATTCATATTAAAACCAATATTTCTTCATAAACTTCCACCTACATATAGTAGTGGTTTCATCACTATTGAAATATTTTTAAAACTGATCACTTAGACTTGAATTTTCACACATTTTTTGAAATTTCAATTGATTTTTTTTACTATTTTCTCTTGAGTTCACCTTATTTATTATGTTAATCTCCACCACCTCCAAGTCAACTCAAATAAATTATCAATCAATCTTTAGTTAACTCCAAATCATAACTTATTTTTACTTAAAATTATCACTTTTTTTAAAATTTTGGACCTAAAAATTGTACAAAAGATTTAAGTTTACAAGTTTTCACAGATCCAAAGTTGGCCTTTAGTTGTTTTGATAACTTAGCCTCAATTGTTTGTAACATTTTGGTTATTTGTATAAGTAGGATAAGGAAGCTCATAATTTTGCAACCAAAACGTTGATGTTCATGTTAAAATAGCCATAGATCAAATGTTTTCTTCATTGAGATTGGGTTTGTACTTCTATTTTATTTTAATTCTCTCTTTTTTTAGAGTTCCAAGGACAACATTGAATAACATATCAAGGATCTAGCTACCTAAGGATTTGTCATTTTCAGCAAATAATTATCCTTCACTTGATCTCATATTTATTCATGTTGGAATATTATTATTATTTTATTTAAATCATTAGATCAGATTTAATTTTTATTATAATATTTTTCCATTATAAAATTTTATCCATAAAAAATCTAAAAATAAATTGTTCCTTCTCTCTCCTTTGAGTTCTAAAGACTTTAAAAGTACCAAAAATCCACCCCCAAGTTTGTTTTCATTTTTATAAACTACTCCAATAGGTTATAACTCCTATTAAATCCATCTAATGCCTATAAACAACAAAAACACAATTGAATGCATGTTTTCTTAGGAATATGCAAGGATTTCATGAGATTTGAGACCTCTCTCTTTGGTTTTATGCCATTGTGGACCAACTAAGAATTATCAAAGGTATATATTTCCCTCTTACACCTTTAAAAATATATTATAACCATTTTTAAACCCATAAAACACTTGAAACAACTCAAAACACAAAGCTCTAAACTCTTTTTACAAGATTGTGTTAAGACATGCAAGGCTTAAGTTCTATTTTTCAAGTTTTATGAGGTCCCAAGACCTCATTACTTTTTAATTAGGACATTAAGGGATCCTAAAAACTATTAAAAGAATTTTTTTCCATTAGAAATCAATAAAACATCTGAAATCAACAATTTAATCTTGATGCACACCCTAGCTCCATGTTCTAATCAACAGACAAGCATAGGACTGTGTAAAAACATAGGGTACCTACACTCTTATTTTGGAAAAAAAAATGTGATATATATAAAATAATTATAAACATATATGCCATATTTCATAACTTTATTGTACCTCTAGATGCCTCAAAACTCATTTTTTCACTCACATACACAATCAGAAATTGTGAACTGTGAGACATAAAGAGAAATAAAAATGTGTATCTTGATATATATTTGATAGAAAGACCTCATTATTTTTTCATTAGAACCTATAAGTATAGATATAAATTTTTCAAGCATTATATTTTAAAATTAAACCATTTAAGTTCCTCAAAAACACCTTTTTTGAATTTGCATGCCAAAATATTGAATTTGGCCAACTTGCATGTTTCCTCATTTTATCTTGAAACATTGAATATTATCATTATAAATAGGTTTTTTAATAATTAAAATAACCCAAAAATTATTATAAAAAACTCATATCAAGCTCAAACTTTACTTCATATGTTAAATCCCTTCAAGAAGCTTGCTTAGTTCCATATTCTCCTCAACGGATAAGCATAGAAATGTGTAAAAAAGTAGGTAATTTCACTAATTTTTTGGCCAAAAAAAGATTTTTTATAGTTTTATAATGTATAAATTTAAAATAATACCAAATTTAATGACTTTTGGATGCATATTTTGTCATTTATGCTCTTTTTACCAAAAGCTAGTTTGAGTTGCCTAGTTTTTTCATGCTTCACAGGTTTATGACTGAGTTTGTCTTATTTCACCTTGGTATGATGTTATGAGAATACCAATAAGATTTTTATAATTTATTAGTATTACTATCAAATTTTAATTTCCATTTTTTACTCATCTCTTAGTCTTATACACCTTCAATCCATCTTTAACTTCAACTCACTATTAAAGCCAAAAAGATGGTTGTAGGTGCATTTTTTGTGCATTATTGTAGGATGATGTTATTGAGTATAATTTATTTTTATTTATGATCCTAAAACATATTTTAAATGAATTTTTAATGGATTTGAATCATGAAACCAAATTAAAACACTTTTCTTGAATACTAATTTCTAATTTGAACATGTGACTGTCTTAAGTGGTTGTAGGTGAAATTTTATGAGCAATGGCATACCTGGAAGTGTTGATAGAGTTAAATTCCCTGATATTTATCATTTTTTGATGAAATTTGAAATATAAATGTCCTCTATACCTTAATATAATCACCTATCATGTAGATATGTCCTCACCTTACCATCCTTGGGTGTAGAGGTCACTTGGAACTCAAAACTTGTATATATCATTGAGAAACTTCAGTGAACAAATTCATTATTTTAAGGTCTCCAAACACTAATTTCCACATGCCACAAACCCATTAATTTTTTCATGGATATTACCTTAGGATAGGGATAAAATTTAGGTTAATCAAAATTTTATCAAACTCTATGCAGCATTGTTATTAGGCATTAATAAAAGGGCCTAGGGATTTGTTTTAAGACTTTTAGGGATTTTATCCCTAAAGTTCAATCCTTCATATGTATATAAATTCTTCCAACCTACCTACCACCTTTGGATTATAGCATGATTTACATGGTATCATTAAACTCTACAAGCATAATGAATGTTTTTAATATTTTCAAACCTTCCCATGACCATGTTCAAGTCTCTATCTAAGGTTGTAGGTGCATACACAACAATACATAAGGCAATGAAGGTGTTTGTGAACCATGCATATGATGTGAATTCATACCTAATTTTCAAGGCATATACATCTTCTTCTAAAATTATTAAGGAATTATAACATTTTTGAAAATCCACCATACAACACTTTTAGATCTCTATGGGAGGGCCATCTATAAGTGTGCATATAGTTATAGATAAGGCAATGAAGGTGGTAGTCATTGTGAATGGTGTATAAACATTGGAATGGTTCTAAAAATTTAAAAAGGTCTTATAATTAATTCTCCCATCCTTTAAAATATTAAAACCAAATACTCATGTATTCAACTAGCTTGATTAAACTCTTCTAAGACATTTATAGACATGCATTGATATTGCAGACAAGATAGTGAGTGTGGATATGGGTAGTGTAAATGGAATCTGACCATATGGTTTATCTTGGACATTTTAACCTCCCTAAAATAAGACTTATAAAACATTAATTACTTGAAACCAAGAAATTTATCCTCTTCAACATGATTGGTCTTCTTTATAACACCTATAAGTGTTCATTCATGGTGGGTGACTATGCATACATAGGGAAATATTGTCATAGTCTATTTTTTGTCATTTGAAGGGATTTTGATTGATTAATCATGAAAAATTAATGTTTTAGAACCCCATTTTAACTATTCATAAAAATTTCATGAATATGTTTAAAACCCCACACACCATGACTACAAGTGAAAGCAAGCAACACGATGATTGTGTCTCACATTTTGACTGCAACCTTCATGATGTTAGCTTCTTGAGACTAATATTTGAGATGAGAGGTTATTGACATGAAATATTAGATTTTGAATTATCATAACCTCTTTATTTTTAAACCATAATAGGAAAAGGAAACTTTTGTAGTTGATAAACTTGCAAGTAACTCCATTGGAGCTCCACTAGCAACTTCACTGTTTGGCCTATCAAGGCTTTGATGAACTAATAAGTATTGATGAGAAAATATCACTTTTTTAAGTTATGTTTCATAAGTATGATGAGCTAAATATCCCTCTAACCTATGTTCTTATCTAAAACTAATCAAATGGCCATTTCATAAGGACACCAATGAAAACATGTTTTATGCCATAATTACCTTCTTGGGAGGAAATAGCTAACAAAAACAATTTTAAAAGGTAATACTTAACCCTTAAATGAATCCTATAAACCCATTATTTCTCATTTAATTATAAAGAGAATAAATAAGGGAAAACTTGGACCCTATTTTGATGAGTAGGCCATCTAGACACCCCTAAACTATTAGCAATTGTTCATAAATACGGGGAGATGAAACAAACCAAAAATTCCACAATATGGAATTAAATTAGTTTCCATATCACCTCCAAAAATATTATGGACCAAATCTTTCTCTCTTTAATGTATTGAGTGAAAACCTAAGGCACTCCTAGAGTTATCCCAAACTGCTCAAAATGGTTTTTCCTTGGCATGAAGAACATGAAGTATGCCTATGAAATCCAACTATTGGGAAAGATTTTTATTATATAAATGACCTATAATTCCTTTTTTAACCCTTATAAAATTCTTGGACCTCCATTAATGTTAAAAAACCTATTCCATGCCTAGTTTGTAGCCAATAGGTTTTCCTTACCTTTGCTAGTTCCTATGATGGAATATGATTTTAGAGGCCTATGAGGAGATATTAGGGACACAATAAATTATTTAATATGATATATTATCCCCTAAATTAATCAAAATCTCTAAAAACATGTTCTATCAAAGCTCCAAAAGGCTCCAAAATGCACTCTTTTGCTCCCAAACTCTTCTCATCCACTCTAAATGACTTAAAATCACCTTAAACATGTAAAAAATGGTAAAACACACCATAAGGATGTGGGAGGAATTAAAAATAAATTATAATTCCTCAAAAGGTTACTTTTTCACTTAAAATTTTGATTTTGAGGACCCTTAAGTCATCTAATGCACTTTTGGGGGTCTTTTCAGCATAATAGCTTCTCTAGGCCTCATTTTTGACTCATTATAATCTATGAGACTTTATGAAGACCTAATTCATGCCTTTAAATGTTTTAACACCATGAAAACTCATTGGATCCTTCACTTGTAGTTTTAGACCTATTTCTAGGCCTTTTCCTCAAAATCTCCAAAATCACCTTAAAGCTTTCTTAGAGTGTTTCAAAACCTTGAAAGTGACATGTGGTAGTGTCATGAGGTTTGTTTCATCATTCCACCATTGGATCACCCACTCAACCAAAACTCTACTCAGCTTTTCATACCACACTAAGAATTCTAGGATACTGCATTACATCATCAAGTCAAGACCAAAAAAGGACTAGTCATATGGGTAGAAGGTTACTAAAGGGTCCAAGATAGTGGCTTGATATATATAGGAAAAAATTTAATATTTAGGCCAATTTTGGCCAATAATACCCATATTATATTTATATATGGACATTATTTTATTAGGCAAGTAATTTATTGGATTTGTGTACAAAAATAAATTAGTTTTATTGTAGTCTTAAATTTTGCTTTGAGGCAAGTGAATAAATGCTTTGCCTAGGAAGAAATCTTGTCAATTACTTAAAATGGTATATTCCTCTTTGGGTTAATAAAATAACATAGTTATAAACCTAAGAAAGGAAATTCAATCCATCCCTAGGCCTATAAAATGTTTATGTATATGTATGTTTATGTATGTATATATATATATATATATGTTTATGTAAACATACATACATAAACATAAAGGGCTTAGTATGTATATGTATATGTTTATGTATATGTATATATATATACATACATATATATATATATATATATATATATATATATATATATATATATATATGTATGTATGTATGTATGTATGTGTGTGTGTGTATATGTATGTATGTATGTATGTATATATCTGTGTGTGTGTGTGTGTATATATATGTATATGTATATGTATTTGTATGTGTATATGTCTATGTATATGTATATATATATATATATATATATACATACATATCTATATCTATATATATACATATATATATATATATATATACATATGTATGTATGTATGTGTGTGTGTGTGTGTGTGTGTATGTATATGTATATATATATATATATATATATATATATATATATATATGTATATATATATATATATGTATATGTATATATATATATATATATATATATATATATATATATATATGTATGTATATATACATACATACATACATATACATATGTGTGTGTGTGTGTGTGTATATATATGTATGTATGTATGTATGTATGT